>OZ010592.1:96948799-97018799 GCA_963932145.1 Acanthosepion lycidas | reverse complement strand
GCGACAAATATGAGGACAATAGTCCGAATAATGTAAATAGTGTACATAATACCTCATCTCAGAAATACAGACATATACTGAAAGGCTGAAACTTTGTAATAAATATGGCGACAAATATGAGGACAATAGTCCGAATAATGTAAATAGTGTACATAATACCTCATCTCAGAAATATAGACAGGTACTGGAATGCCGAAACGTCGTAATAAATATGGCGACAAAGATGAGGCCAATAGTCAGAATAATGTAAATAGTGTACATAATACCTCATCTCAGATATATAGACAGATACTGAAGGGCCGAAATGTTGTAATAAATATGGCGACAAAAATGAGGACAATAGTTCGAATAATGTAAATAGTGTACATAATACCTCATCTCAGAAATATAGACAGATACTGAAAGGCCGAAACGTTGTAATAAATATGGCGACAAAGATGAGGACAATAGTCCGAATAATGTAAATAGTGTACATAATAACTCATCTCAGAAATATGGACAGATACTGAGTACTATACCTCTTCGAAACTTGTGAACCACAAACATGTAACATGAAAATAAAATAATGATGTATTCGGACCCTGCACACGATTTTAAGCAAAATTTAGCATGGAAACCCCCATCAATAATGTAAAGAGGGTTAATCTTTAGTGAACTTGTGCAACCTATTATAATTGTTTTAAGAGAAAGATTATAAACATTTCCACCGAAAGTGGCATTGGCAGATTGGTCAAAGAATGTTGAATGTTTCCTTATAAAGAAACAGCTAATATTACCAAGTCTCTTTAAATCAATAATTGGTTTTCATTCCGGGTTTACCTACATTGTTAATATCGATCAGACTCAACCTGTGCCCATCTCCGAACTCTCTTCAGCAAAAGTTCTTCGAAGCTCGTAGACTTCATCTGATACAGTAGATTGTATAAGACCCGAAATAATCCCCTGTTCTTTTTGCTGCCATTGTGGTTATTGATATTTTTTTCATGGATCATTGGCATCGTGTTTCGAAAATAAATAAAGCATATAAAAAAATGGTTGACATTCTCTTCAGCCTTTACATTGACGGGGCTGCCATACCATGAAATTCCCCGAATTGTGCAAAGTTGCAGATGTCAGTCTCCTCTCCAAGAAGGAATAGTCTGACATGACTAAACGACACTAATTACCCGCTTATTTATTCACAGATGGAAAGTGTGTTGCTACCTTTTCCAAGGGCAACAGTGCAAAAGAAATGCAGAATGGCACAGTAACAGAGAAAGGAGGAGAGAGAGAGAGAGAAAGAGAGAGATAGAGAGGGAGGGAGGGGAGAGAGAGGGGGAGGAGAGACTGAAATATATAACATTTAGTCATCATATATTAAGCAATTTTAGAACTACGGAAATGAATACATTATTCAAATAGGGAAGTTCTTACTACGGGGAGAGTTGATAAATCAGCATTCGGAAAGAGATGAGATAGATAGATAGATAGATAGATAGATAGATAGATAGATAGATACTGAGATAGACAGACAGATACGAACAAATTGAGATAGATATATAGATAGATAGATAAATAGATAGATAGAAAGATCTGAACAGACTGAGATAGATAGATAGATAGATAGATAGATAGATAATGAGCAGACTGTGATAGATAGATAGATAGATAGATAGATAGATAGATAGATAGACAGACAGATACGAACAAATTTATATAGATAGATAGATCGATCTGAACAGACTGAGATAGATAGATAGATAGATAGATAGATAGATAGATAGATAGATAGATAGATAGATATGAGCAGACTGTGATTGATAGATAGATAGATAGATAGATAGATAGATAGATAGATAGATAGATAGATAGATAGATAGATATGAACAGGCTGAGATAGACAAATATGAGCATACTGTGATAGATATGAGCAGATTGTGATAGCGAGATAGATAAGTAGATAGATGGAAGTATTTACATGATTATAATGGATATAAAGTGGGTGATCTGTTTTCAGTTGTTATTAACTAATAAATTGACCCCCCATTAATTATTATATGAAATAATATCGACCCATCCAAGAAGCCTGTCCAAAGCAAAAGTCTAATATTTGTTCATTTGGTCAAATTTTGGGGATTGGGTTGGGCCGTGAACTACTCAGCATCTTCTCAGAGTATTTATATGATTGTACTGGAAATAAAAAAGGGGAGATTTTTTCTATTGTTATTATCTAATAAACTGTTCCCCCCACCGAATTACCGTATTATGATTATTATACCGTAAAACAAAATAAACCAAACCATATTCTATTCATAGGAACATATCCTAAAAATCTTGTCGGCATTAAATAACCCACTGAGGTCGATATGCAGAATGTATCTATTTTAATGTTCTTCAGTAAGAGGAAATAATGAATCCTAGGTGTAAAGACACCATCCGCAAAAGACGTTTAATTCACTTTAGTAGAATATGAACGACATCGTCCATTACGAACAATTGGAACATGGAAGCACCGTCACTGCTAATGTATGTTTCCAGCAACTTAATCGAGTAAACAATGCAAGGGCAGACATCAAATCGTTAAGATGCGATGTTTCTTTCACACCTTCCAGACTAATAATTCTTTTTCATTTCATTCAATCACTAGTTCATTTTATACGGAAGCAGAACCTTCAGAGACAAAGAAGTCGACATAAGTCTTTCCTAATATTTTCCGGAAATGTTTTACTACGAGATTTCTTTGGCGTGCTGACGATTTTTCCACAGACGCAACGCTGCAAGATTATCGCGCCTCTGTCACTATTTCTATGGGAAATATTGAGATGAAGACCTCTCTTGAGTTTCACAAGTTCAGATCTTTACATGTGGGAATCACCACGCTACATCCCTGGGTTCCAATCACACCCATTTCTCCCCTATTGTAACATGGAAATTTCATTCACACAGCTTTTTCTTCTTCTGGGAAATGCTGTTACCCGATTTGGACAGTTTTGAGGTTACACCCGGTATGTATGATACGGTAAGATTTTAGTGATCAAGAAAGCATCCCCTCGGGAGTTTGTTTCACAAAGCAGCATACATATGTTAACACGATTAATATTTTCTGATCAACCAGTCAGTCAATCAATCAAGAGCTACACGTGCTTGGGCTATTCTGTCTCTTTCGAATCTGACTAGACAGAAGATGTTCCCGCAGTAGGTTGCCGTTTCTTTGTGCATGAAAATGGTTGCCGATCGAAGTTATAGGGCCCAGTCTGTCCCACTATCTAACCCTATAGTTGAGGGGTGAAACGATGGATTCTTACCTTTTCTAAGGGTATTTGCACGTAAGTGAATGGAACGAACCCGACTGGAATTCGAACTCGGCTTTTATACTTCTCATTCCGATAGAAGATATTTATTAAACTAGAACGTTTAATAGCGGACTTCACCACATTAATTTAACTTTAGATTAGGAAACAAGGCTGACGCAGAAAAGGATAAGGAAAAGACATTGTTACACGTAAAATATGTATTTAACAAGATGTATAATATCAAACAACGATGTGAAGGAAAAATGCATTTAAGTAAGAAAAAGGTTGAATTAACTAAGAGTTGTCTATCTTTAACTGTTATTTTAGTGTTCCAAAGTTCACTGGAAGAATGTTCATGAGAGTCTCTTGTAATGATTGTTCTTGAAATATATTGCTGTGTAAGAAGAGTTTATGTAAGTGTATACAAGGTATGTTCCACATGTGAGTGGTGTGTGTGAGTGAGAAAGTTGGCGCATGGTTTCAACTGTCGTGGATTCGTTTGGTAGTTAAATTTCTCACTAATGAGATGAAAAAGACCTTAGCTTAAATAAGCGACTGTAGACTCCAAATCGCTGCGCGGGAAGAATTACTCAACACGTGCAAACGATCTGATTGGTTGGCATCGACCAATCAGCGAGCGAGCTTTGGGAAGACTTAAGAAAGCTTCTGTGATCCATTTGTCCCAAAAGTGCACAAAATTGACTTCTTAAAAATAGAGCGATTGCTGCGATTTGTAAATTGTCTACAATAACGTAGTGGTGATTAATTAACCAATGAATGTTTGGTGTTGTATGTGAGTGGTATTTTTGTATGTATGTATGTTCATACGTAATAGATCCGCAAATGAGTATCAGAATCGTCATCCTCTCTCGTTATTGCCATTCTCTCCCCTGGATACGGTGATGGCTCTTAATCAAACAGAGTTTGACGAGGCTATTCGCGTGAATTTAGTATTGGGAGGATAACTCTGCACGATGGAGAAGTTAAAACACTTAACTACATGTTCCTCCGTCGCTGATCAAAAGTGATCGAGACAGGTGAGATCTGGCAAACCTGGTTCCATCGGATGGTTTGTATGTCATGGTCCGGCTTGGTTACCCCAGCCCGACTGGCGCTGCCCCTCTTCCGACGGTTTGGTCGTTGGGATCGTGTAGATCTTTGCCTATTCCGTCGTTGGGGGACTTTGAGGATTGGTCGCCTTCATTCTGGTCCCTACTCGACCTTACCGACATGCGTGGCCACACAGAAGTTGGAAATCGACGGGGCTTCGCTCTTTAGATCACTGGGACAAGTAAGCCCTCTAGCATGACAAAGAACAACCATATATATATATATATATATATATATATATATATATATATATATATATATATTGTAATCCACTGACAGACTGTTTCGGTGTATCACAGCTCGTCGCTGTGGCTAGACGTCCGTTTATGATCGAAATCCGACTGAATTGGCGTCCGTCGGGGATACTAC
Source organism: Acanthosepion lycidas (assembly GCA_963932145.1). Taxonomy (NCBI): domain Eukaryota; kingdom Metazoa; phylum Mollusca; class Cephalopoda; order Sepiida; family Sepiidae; genus Acanthosepion; species Acanthosepion lycidas. Next base: position 97,014,048 of record OZ010592.1, on the reverse strand, counting down.
CACTAAGCCATTGGCACACGGCAGGGATGAAGGTGAATTTTAGCGTATTCATTTTTACATAAACACACAGTGACTGAGAGAACTCGATTCGATTTACCGAAGAGTCTTGCATCATTAGCCGTAATAGTCAATGTTTAAAAACCCACACATCCCCCCCAGAGAGCTCAACCGAAATAAATTTTTCAGGAGTATATATATATATATATATATATATATATATATATATATATATATATATATACTCCTGAAAATTTTATTTCGTGATATATATATATATATATATATATATATATATATATATAAATTTATATCGTGATATATATATATATATATATATATATTAGGCTGGATGTTGGAGTGAGGAGTTCTTTATCAAATGTTCCACCCTGGCTTTTTTTTACAATAATACAAACGGTCCAATAAATAAGAAAAGAATAGAGCTAATAAAAGTATAAAATTATCATAAAATATCTGAGAAAAGTTATTATGCTAAAATTTGATAGAAAAGTAATAAAGAAATTCACTTCTGAACCAAAAAATAACTTTACGATTCGAAACGCTTTTATTACAAATCTGAAAATTCACCCATAAAAAATGTTACGTTGCTACAATCAATAAATAAGAAAAGGATAACCCAATAAAATTATAGATAAAGGTTAAAAATGCTTGAATGATAAATGATGGGGAAAAAATCGACGATACTGAAGCAATACCCAGAGATAAGCAAAGAAAACACTACGACTCAAAATGCTTTTCCTACAATTACGAAAATTTTTCCTCATTCATAAAAGAAGAGAAATATTACGCTTAAATATAAATTTAGAATTATTGATGCGAGTTCATAAATAATTTATCAAATAAAATGCACGACGGTAAGCAAACCTATCTACTCCTATTAAGAAAGAAAATAAATAGAAATAATTACTGAAAAATATTCAGGTTTCAGTTGGAGTGGACTGACCTACAGAGATGAAAGAATTGGAAACCCAATCCTAAACAGGAAGCAAGGGTTAAACTTCAACTGTTAAAAAAAAAAAAAAAAAACGGGGAGGCGTACAATTAGCTAAACTATCTACTCTTATTGGGGGATCAGTCAAAAAATAGTGAAATCAAATTCTGAATTTAGGCAGTGGATTTAGAATTATAGATTTGAAGAAGAGTTCAGAAGAAACCGGAAAGCCAACCGTATAAAGGAAACAATGGATAAACATCTCCTCCTGTTCAGAAAACCGGGGAGGAGTATGAACATGACGATAGGCGAACCAATCTATTACGTTAGAAGTATAGAGTTGAAATAGACTTTAGAATAAATCGGAAAGCTTATCCTAAATTATTGGCAAAGGTTAAAAATAGTTGAATGATAAATAATAGCGAAAGAAATCGATGATACTGAAGCAATATTCAGAGATATGCAAAACAAACATTACGATTCGAAATGCCTTTCGTACAGTTTCGAAAATAACGTCTTTATTCATAAAAAATAAAAATGTTACGCTTAGATATAAACAAATAATGCATAATAGTGCATACGCAATTTAAAAATACAGTGCATTAAATATTCCTGATATAACAATTCTTAGTAATAACAGACATTCTTAGTAAACGTACATCCTGTGCAAGCACATAATACAAAATTTATTCTTGTGATTATTGCATGGCGTTCAAAATAAAGTTGAAATTTCGATATTCAGAATTCAAAGAATTTTTCCCCAAATAAAATAGACGATCGGTAACCAGGAAAATTGAACTAGTTAAACAAAAGGCTCTTAAAAAAGCCCTTAATTCCAGAGGCAAGTAAAAACTGGTTCAAACCGATTTTATAGACAGGAAGCAGACAATCATTTATGCTCGAAAAAGTTTGCTTCTAAGTGAAGAAAAGAAAATGTCTCGAAACTTATTATTAAAGAATACTTAAAGAACTTGGCATTTCCAATAAGGTTCGTATCTGAAAACCTCAACTGTTAAAGAACATTGTTGATATTAAAAATATATATTGACCTTTCTCAAAAGAACTCTCATTGCTTCTAGAATGTCATCTTTTATGACGAATCGAGAGTTTCACCACTTCATGACAGATGTCCCAGAAGATCAACTAAAAATTAAAAGAATTGTCCATAACAAATAAGAAAAAAATAAGAAAGGGGTGTATAGAGGTGCGGGTTTGTTTAACCACTCAAGTTTCTACGAAGACATACCAAATATGGTAATGGCAATAATAGTTGATACCTTATATGGAAACATTCGACATTCAATGACCGAATAGTTACTGCTGGGATCAAAGTGTAGTTTCTGTCCTCGGCAGATAAACATATTCTGGACTTTCATATGAGAGGTGTCCAGTCGAGGGGAACAGCTCCCCGCGGCCGTGCTTCCCTCATTGCACCAAAGAGGGGAAAACAATAGTAAAACCAATTCCAGCACAAGCAACGGTTGTAGGTGCTGGGTCTTGGGGTAAGAGGGGCTGACCCGAAGGCACGCGCTTGGTTTCCTTACATCATGCTGACCTTGTGTCACATCCAACCAGTATGGGGAGGCAAGTAAATACCAAATGTAGTATCTGATGTCAGATAGACAAACTACACTTTTTTTCTCTCAATTGCGTCTCTATTTTCAGACAGAACACACCCACACAAAATTATTGAGGGATACCTGATCCCGGGGTTCCCAAACCTGTAGCAACACCTCCCTCGTTACACCAATGAGTGATTGCCAGTGGAATATCGACGCTGGTTGTTGGGACTATGCCATTTTTGGCTTTTGTCCATGTGCATACGATTGGCTCCTGCAGTGTGGGGTTTGTCCTCCTGACTATTAATGAAACACTAGCCGTTTTGTTATACGAAAAAAATCCAACATTCATTATTGTCAGATTTATGGGGTTGGAAATGAAATGGTAATCTTTATAACATCAACGAAATACAATACTCGCCATGAAGTAGGTTAGCACTAGCTCAGGTAATGAATACGGAATCTTTCCTTATAAGAAAATCCACAATATTACAATTACTATTAGGGGAACAGATACTATACTTTGATTCCACCATAATGGCCAGGGCGTAAAGAAAAAGTGTAACTCGATTAGCGGCAGCTGCTCGATCAATGCATGTCGAATGTTTCCTTATAAGGAAACGGCTGATATTACCGTTATCATAGCAGATGAAGAGAACAGATACTACACTTTGCTCTCAAAGCAATAGCCACGCAGTGAAGAAAAGCGAAACTCTATTATCTGTTCGTGGTGGACTACTCAGACAGTATATTACAATGTACTTATGAAGATTGGGATATAACCATTAATGTTTTAGGTACAGAAAAGGCAAGTAAAGTGTAGTATCTGCTCTCAGGTGGACAAACTCCTTTTTTATCTCTCAATTCTATCTCAACAAATGAATGAGGGGTGCCTGGTCTTGATGATTCCAACCCTACGGCAGCAGCCCTCTCATTGTACCATAGCGAGAGGGTGGGCTGGAATATAGATGCCTGCACGAAGTTGGTTGCGGTGAGTGGGCTGTTTTTGACGTTGAACATAGACTCCGTCGTGCCATATCCCTTCCACGTGTATGCTCGGGGAGGGGTATATAAATATCAAGTGTAATATCTCTTCCCCTCATCTCTAATGGTGTGGTAATATTAGGCGTTTCCTTATAAAGAAACATTCGGCATTCATTGACCGAGCAGCCAGTGACACTCGAGTTATACTTTTCTTTTCTCCATGGTCATCGAGTGGAGATCAGCGTGTTCTTCTCATCTTTAGTTGTTTACTGATGAGGAAACTTTCAGCATTTATTGACCGAGCAGCCAATGCTGCTAGAGTTTCGCTTTTCTTCACTGCGTGGCTATTGCTTTGAGATCAAAGTGTAGTATCTGTTCTCTTCATCTCCTATGATAACGTTAATATTAGCCGTTTCATTATAAGGAAACATTCGACATGCATTGACCGAGCAGCCGCTGCTAACCGACGTAAACTTTCCTTTACACTCTGACCACTAGGGTGGAATCAAAGTAATCTGTTCCCCTAATTCCAAGTAGTAATTGTAATATTGTGGGTTTCCTTATAAGGAAAGATTCCGCATTCATTACCCGAGCTATTGCTAATTCCGCTTAAAATTTAGGTTCTTTATATGGAAACAATATTATTTGCATTATTCGGACTGTTATCCTCATTATTGCCATATTCACAACGTTTCGGTCGTTGTACGCTCCGGTCTTCTTCAGGTGATTGAAATTCCGAACTGGACCTTTAATTTTGTCCTCTGGGTAGATTGTTCTAATTCCACGTTCCATGCCTTCAATATCTGTCTATGTCTCTGAGATGAGGTATTATGATTACTTGCATTATTTACATTATTCGGACTGTTATCTTCATCCTCATTGCTATATTCACAAAGTTTCAGCCGTTGTACGCTCCGGCCTTCTTCAGGTGATTGGAATATCGAACCGGACCTTTTATCTTGTCCTTCGGGTTAGATTATTCTGATTCCACATTCCATGCCTTCAATATCTGTCTATATCTCTGAGATAAGGTATTATGAGTACTTGCATTATTTACTTTATTCGGACTGTTATTTCCCCTTAACTCAACTCCCCAAGTTTTTGGTTCACCACTCTAGTATCCTGTTATAGATCTCAGACATCCGGGAGTGACATGGCTCCTTGGAACTAGAACAATCTACTCCAGTGGACGAAATAAAGGGTTCAATACGAAATTGCAATCACCTGAAGAAGGCCGGAGTGTACTACGGCCGTAACGTTTTGAATATTACAATGAAGACAAACCAAGAGTTAGCTTAAAATTTTAATCTAGCGGCAATTTTTGATACAAAAGGAAAATAAGAGTTACTCCCCTTGAACCATGAAAGACGACGATAATGCCTATTATAATATATTGATATATACTTTTAACGTCGCACAATCTGGTAACCCTGAATCTGAGCTCAACGAAAATCGTTCCTTGCGCCTTGCTTTTCTAGGACTTTTGGATGAGCTTTATATCAATGAAATCGAACCAGTAGGAGCGGAAGCGTTGCTTGGACACACATACGCACAAACACACACACACACACACATTGTTCTTTATATATAAGATATATAGGAAAAGGGGAATGATGTTATACACAACACATTTTAGGAAAGTCTATGAAAAGGGGAAAACATTCATGTGATGACTTTGGCTCTTTCGGACTTCATCGGAATAAATTGATTGTCTATGTTGATGCGATGGCGAATGCGCATGAAGAAAAAGGAGACATACAAATTTAACATTTTTATATTGTAGTAATTCTTGTTATTTTTTATCGCATAATGTGAGAATAAAAGATTTGAACAGGCACAATTCCCTAATCCAACACCCTCCCTTGACTTGACGTGCCTTGATATTGTAATAAATATAAAAAAAGGAAATTATATAGGTGATACAGGTACAGAATTCTGTCTTTAGTTTAATAACCATAAAAAGAAACTATTAAAGACAACAACATTTTCACTGTAGCTGCACATTTCAACCAACCGGACCATAGCATTTATAACGCTAGATGTGTCTTTTCAGCGTCCTCATTAAAAGAAGAACGCTGAAAGTCTGAGTTGACATACATTTTTTTAAAATAAATTCACGCATTTTAGGTTTAAATAGGAATTTAGGCATACGCAATAAGTACAATTTGTTGGCTGTTTTTTTTTTTTTTTGTGTGTGTGTAGTGGCATATCAACCACTTCTTCTCTTTTTATGTGCTTTGTTTCTTCAGGACGTAGGCGAACATAGCTCTCAATGTCACCCTATCCCTTCTAGCTTTCTATAAGTTTTGTCGCTTTGATACTTCGTCCAGGCCATCTTCTGTCATCCACTTGCTTAAGCCCGCCAGGTATGTCATGCGTTGCTTTCTTTTGTCCCGTTTTCCCTCTATTCGACCTGTGAGTATTAGATTCTCCAAGCCCTACTTTCTCATTACATGTTCAAGAAATTTCATCTGCCTCTTCCTAATGTTAAGTATAAGCTTCCCCGTTTTTACATCCTCTCTAAAACCTCATTGTTGCTCACGCGCTCCGTCCATGATATCATCAGCATCCTTCTGTAGAACTATACCTCCATTGCCTCGATTCTCTTTTTCATCTTTGAGGAAACCGTCCAACATTCGCTGCCGTAAAAGAGGACAGATGCCACGTAGCAGCTCAATATTCTTTTCTTTGTTACCAACGAAACCCATCTGTCTCGTAATACTTTGCTCAGCTTTTGTGTTATGTGTCTTTGGCCATCAGAATACGTCTTCGGATCTCAGCATCGCACTTATCGCCCTCTGTCAAAACACTTTCCTGATATATAAATGTCCACACCTGGTTGGTTTTAGTTTTACCGACCGGCAAATTGCATTTCGGGCTCATTCTTTTACTGATGACCATTCATTCTCCCTCCTTGTAGTTTATGCTTAGTCCTTTCTTCTAACTCTCCTTCGCTACCTACTGTAGGAGGTTTGGTCATTTCTTTTCCGTATTTGCTATGATATATCATATCAACCACTATAAGTTATTTAATGCAGATATCTAAATATTTTTGTCTTACTAATTAACTCATAGTTGGGGGAGAAGAGGGGGATGCATTTTTTTCAAGATTTTTGCGCGTAAGTGGAATTAGAACTCGGTTCTCTGATTAACAATTCCGAGTTATTATGCATTACACCAACCACTTACAGCACTTAGTATTGACAAGCGGTCACCCATCTTGGTACTAACCAGACTCGACGTTGCTTAACTTTGGCGAATGTGCGGAAACCGGTGTTTCAACGTGATGGGACTGCAAGCCATGAGTACTGTTTCCATAGAATGCCATCTACAAATATTCAACAGCCCCAATCGTGACAGACAACTAACCCCCAAAATATCTGATCCCTTCCGTAATGCAACATACGTAAATAAAAAAAACGAAAAAAAATACAAATTCACCCGGAACAAAAAGAAGCCGCACTTCATTTTTTTATTTCTTGTCTCGTTGAGAAAGGTCACACGCGTGTTCGAAAATTCCCATTTTTAACCACTTTTCTGACCATGCTTCCATTTGGTCAAAAGACGTACTAATATACAATAAATGTTATCTGTAATTATCAACTAGCAGTATAACCCGCCTTTGACCGGGTCTTTCATTGATGGGAATTTTTGCCGTTCATTTGGAGCAGTTTAAGTTTAAAGTCATCCCACCGAAAACCAATATTAGTAACAACAATTGGGTCCAACTGTAGCACATCCCCCAAATGAGGGGGTTAACAATTTAAATGGGGGGGGGGGTCCTGTATAATAATAAATAGTATTATTGTAATGATTTAAACTATTTATTTTTATGAAAGTTTTTATGAACGATATATATCCAAGAACAGATAGTAAATCGTAAAACATTGCTGAGAGGGTATAATGGACATGAAGTTGTGGAAGTAGGACATTTTTTTTATATAGATACAAATATTTAGGAAAATTCTCTGTTTATAATAAACAGTATTAAACAGAGCATTTACTTAAATATTTGTATCTATAAAAAAAAAAAGAATGTATAAACATAAAAATGTCTTAAAATAATTGTCGGACTTTGTCCATTTCATAATATATATATATATATATATATATATATATATATATATATATATATATATAAGTGTGTGTGTGTGTGTGTGTGTGTATGTAAATAATGAAATATGTATATATACATTTGTAAATAAAAAATAAATACAAATTATGTCTCTAAAAGACAATATCAAGAAAGATAGTTTTTATTGTCTTTCTTCATATACGCAAATATATATATATATATATATATATATATATATATATATATATATATAGTTGTGGACAGAATCATTCACCCCGTCTGTAATTACAAATAAAGTTGTAATACCTCAAATTGGAAACATGCTGTGCATTTTTTCACAAATGATGAAATAATGGCTTTGGAAGAATACGCAGTAATGCCGACAACAAAATTTTTATTTTATTTTCAAACAATAATACAAAAACACTAAAAAAAACATTTAACATAGGACAAAATTATTGGCCCTTTTGTCTCATTAATTAATTGTGTAACCTTTATTCTTGATTATTGCCTTTAATCATTTTTCATAGTTCCTTACAACATCACTACACACACTGGTTGATATTTTGCTCCATTTTTCTTCGGCAATAGCTTCTAGTTCCTCCAAATTCGAAACATTTTTTTCTTTTAATTTTTTTTTACAAATATGCCCATAAATTTTCAAAATTTTGTACGGGGTACGCCAATACCTTAATTTTGCTGTCATCTAATTATTTTGTCAAGTGACAATCCAAGTACAGCTTTCGTTCACATTGTTTTATATTATTTTTAAAGAATAGCCAAATCCCATGATACCCTGTACCCCTACTCGTTATCCCGGTCCAGAAACAGACAAACAGCCCCAGAACAGAATATTCCTACCAAGGTGTAGGGAGGGTGTGTTTTGGTTTGCAAGTTTCATTTATTTTTCTCCGTACATAACAGGAGTTCATGTGACCAAATAATCCTATTTTGGTTTCATCTGACCATAAAACAGACTTCGAATATTTACTGACATTTTCTAGATGACTTCTAACATAAACTAATATGCATTTTAGGGAGTTTTTTGGGACAAGAATCACGAAGCCTTGCTCGATGAAAGCATCTAGTGACTGTCTTCGTCGATACGTTCAACCCTGTTGTCTTTGCATCATTGACAATGTCCTTTGTCCTTAAGTGAGGATTCTTAGAGACATCTCTGACAATTTTCCTTTCCATACTCTTAGAAGTTAACCAGTTTCTGCCAGTTCTTAATTTATTCTCAACACAATGAATCTCGTTGTACTTCATGATAATGAAACGAATTGTCAAACGAGGAATATTTAAATGCTTGGAAAGTGTTGTATATCCATCACTGTGTTTGTACGCATCAGCTATCTTCATTCAGAGCTTCTTGTCAAGTTCAGCCGTCGTCGCAGAACAAATGAGTTATCGCATTATGTGGCACTCACATATTATCGTCTTCATTACCATTTAGAATGTTATAGAATCAGGCCAATAATATTTCATTTTCAAAATACGCTTTTATTCAATGACAAATTAAAAAAGAAAACATTACAATTGCTATACTAAAATAGTATTTCATAATTTCCATAAGAGGGTCGGGGATAATTTTGGACTGCATACATTTTCAGAAAAAATCTATGAATATAAGAGATCGAAACTTGTAAAAACATTCACGAATTTTGAGCCATTTTGCTACTCACCAGGCGAGGTGCAACTAAATGCACCGAATCGAAGTTGCATCTTTGTAGTGACTAAATTGTTTTTGCCTAAAATGATAAATAAAATGAACAAATAAGTATTGCTCTACTATCGGTATTGAGCCCTCTTTTGAATTAATGCTGGGGACGTTAGAATATATATATTATTTTCGCTCGCATTACATACATATATATATATATATATATATATATATATATATATATATATATATATATATATATATATATATCAGAATAAGAGCAGTGCTGATCTTATTTAAAATCTAATTTATGAAACGATGCAGTTCCATTAAAACTCACGTGCATCCCGTGAATCTCGTTTTCTCAACCTAATAACGTTAAAGTCGCTATTTACAAAACCGTTGAAGATAATGTAATGTCAAAGACCACATATCACGATCCAGTAATAATTTGATTATAAGTTAATCAAATATAAATTTCGTTGATCTATACATTTCAGATTTCATAAACTTACGTTGGGTTCGTTTCCACCACAAAATCTAAGTTATCAATATTCCAATAAACATAGATACAAATATAACACGATACAGGTATTTATATGAAGACAGGAGGAAAACCTTTCTTTACCAACGCGTTTCGTCCCCTGAGTCATTTTATCAAGGTAAAGAAAATAATTTTATTGTGTAATATGTATTTATAAACAGAAGTCAACTGTAGGAAAAATATTGCTAAATTTACAAATTTTTAATTTTAGATCGCTTAAAAACGCCTATAAACTTTCGTAAGTCAAGGTAAACTATGGAGGACGCTAAGAGATATAATCTAATGTTTATTAAACGAAAATGCGTAAATGTTTAATATTTATTATTCTTATTTCTTTCTTCTAATATAGAAGTAGATATAGGCACATAGAGTGCCGTGCACCTTCAGAAGGTCAATGGCTCTCCACAAGTTCCTTTTCTTCGTAGGTTTTATTTGTTTATATATAGTTATTTAAATTTAATGCAATTATTATTTATTATTTTAGTTTAGTTAACCGTGCATCTTACATTTTCTACGCAAACCGGATGTTGGCTGCTCGACGACCTAAAGCAGACTGCATAAAAACGTTTTCTGCGCATCGGCTCAACGCACACATCCGTTTTAACCAAAACAAAATTAATGATATATTATGATCCATCAGAACCACTCCCGGTTAAACACCAAAACCTTAATTTCGAGTCGACTAAAAACTATATATATCCAAATTCAAACAAACCCGACACAGACTAGCGTTTGATGTTAACACCGACACGCTGAGAGAGAAACGTCACCGACGACGACAGCCGATGTCCATTTCGATTCTAATTTCACCATCCACTCTCTGTTGCCTTAGCAACTAAAACAGATAGATGTTACCAGTCTTTCTATTTACGTAAATAAATTATACATTTGTTTACTCGCACTCAATGTCCTCTTCTATCTGACGCTTGGATTTACGTTTGCCGAGGCGGAAAAAGAATTAGATTCCACAACAGTAACAACAACAACAACAACAACAAGTTTCTGTCTTCCAGGTTACCCCTTTCTACCTCCGCAACAAATTCAATGAATTTTCAATAACATGAGATTTTGAGTCAACCGTTTTCTTTTAATTGTCAACTATTTATGTTCATGTATGTTTGGTTTGGGAAAAGAATATTTGTGGAACGGGTAGTCACGGGTAGCCACGGGTCGAACTGTCCAACGAATAGAATTGACAAAGTTTGTAATAAGCAATAACGAAAAAGAATAAAGCAAAAAATAATATAAAGCATGCAAAAAAAATAAGCAAGGCAAATTAAGTGTAATAAGGGAAAGCAACAGTCATATGGCAATAAGGCAAAGTGTAATAAGGCAAAGCAACAGTCATATGGCAATAAGGCAAAGTGTAATAAGGCAAAGCAACAGTCATATGGCAATAAGGCAAAGTGTAATAAGGCAAAGCAACAGTCATATGGCAATAAGGCAAAGTGTAATAAGGCAAAGCAACAGTCATATGGCAATAAGGCAAAGTGTAATAAGGCAAAGCAACAGTCATATGGCAATAAGGCAAAGTGTAATAAGGCAAAGCAACAGTCATATGGCAATAAGGCAAAGTGTAATAAGGCAAAGCAACAGTCATATGGCAATAAGGCAAAGTGTAATAAGGCAAGGCAACAGTCATATGGCAATAAGGCAAAGTGTAATAAGGCAAAGCAACAGTCATATGGCAATAAGGCAAAGTGTAATAAGGCAAAGCAACAGTCATATGGCAATAAGGCAAAGTGTAATAAGGCAAAGCAACAGCCATATGGCAATAAGTTCACAAACTATGAATTGGTGTCAAAGCAAGTTCGAACAAGCCAACATAGAATTCTGACTTCAAAACAAGACACACCGGCACTGTCTCAAGTCAAGCCGAGAACTATCCTATTTTATTGGCGTTGAAAAAGTATCCCATTATGTATTCGTTTGCTTCTGACTAAAAAAAGGGAGAGGAAAGTATTTTGCAGTCATTCCTAGATGTTTACTCTGTCTCCCCACTAAGACGAGTTGTGACACAAAGTCTTTTTTTTAAGGTGGGGTCTCGAGAGCGTACACACGGACCAGGAACAAAAATTGCCCACAGTCTCCGCAACCGTTGGTTGCTCTGGTCTTGGTACGAGTACCGATCGCTCTCTCTGGTGTAATGAGATGGTGCGGCCTCGGGCAGATGTTCCCCAGGTCTGAGCACCTCTCAGTATAATTTTCCCCAGTTGCAACTCTGTCCCTTGACAGAGTAGCTCTTGAGCGCACTCTGTCCAAAGACAGAGACGCAACTGAGAGATGATAAATACATGTGTTACAAAACCCTCACACCAAGTGATTTTCTAAGCTCGGCTTAGATGTGGCGCAAAGCCGAATGTATGGGGCACCCAGTGAGGATCGAACTCAATACTCAATCGTAACTGATGCAGCAAGACAAGCTTTACTTACCATTACACCACGTCGAGGTACCCATTTTCAGTCATTCCTAACAGAGTTTCGTCTTGTTCCTGGCACTTTCTTTTGTTATGAGGCATGTCGAGGTTCCCAACCTCTCCAATTTGTTTTTGTCCTCTTCTTTATCTCGGCTGGGTAAGACTTTGTTTTTTGTCCCACTCCACTGTTTCTTTTTTCCTTTCCCACTCCATGAGTGAGTGTGCTTCTTGATTATGTTGAACTGCAGAATACAATGGCCACTCATTATTTTGGCGGGTCAACGGGATCTACTAACATCTGTTTTGTTTTAGTTTGAAGATTTTGTTTCATTCTTTTAGTTTTGTTTTCCGGTTCATTCCCTTAATTTTATAAATTTTTATATTTTGTAAAAAAATAAAAAAATAGAAAAAAAAGACATAAATTTTTGGTATTATGGTACATGTAGGATTGAGAGGGGACGGACAAGTTCTTGTGGTGATTGAACATATTGTATTGAATGAATTGGTCGTGATTCTGATTCATTAGGATTAGAACACTTACTGAATACCATCCTGATGTAATGGAATAACCAGTCACCCTCATGAATGATTACACCATAGGTAGTAAGTACCTATAAAGTCTACTGTCTACGAGAGACTTGAAGGAAGAGTGAGATATATATATATAGAGAGACAATGCAAGCACGTACGACCTTCCAGTTAGTGGCACTTACTACTAGACTGACCTATGTGTATAACTGTACCGTATTTCATATTTGTACTGGTTGTGTACAATAAACCTTTCTTCTATTATCCTCCTGGTGTTAAGTATTTAATCCCTTAGCACGGAATATAACAAATCCTTTCTTCACTTCCCCTTCAGCCTTGTGTCACAATTTTTGTAAAATTACAATAGTAAATATTCATTCCTAACAAACCAACAAAATATTTCTTACAAGAAAGGAGAAATTTGATATTATATCTATATATATATATATATATATATATATATATATATATATATATATATATATATATATATATATATTGGCATGCCGAAAAAACTTACCAACAAATGTCGGTTAATACCAATTTTATTGGGAAAACATTAATTTACATAATAAAATCTGACATGTTTTCAAATCTCACTACCGATCTATATTGATTCTAACATCATAAACATCCAAATTACGGCGACTGCTATCAGAGCAAGCGATGAAAATGCAAAAAGACGTCGTACCTATGTGTATGAAATACACATAGGTAAAATCGTTAAATGAGGCTTGACATAAAGTCGCCGGAGACGTACGTAGCAATCTATCTGAAGCAGTTGATTTCTAACAATTTCGGTCTTCATCTAATTCTCTATATTCGGATGGTTTCACCTCTAGAGCATGTAATATGAATTTGTTCACATCTAACCAACAATGACAGTCTATTAAGATTTATCAATCTATCTATTTATGACTGTTCATATCTATCTATCCATCTTAATCTATCTATTTTTCTATCTATCCCCATCAATTCATCTGCCTACCAACTTACCTATGTGTACCAGTGTATTGATATATGTATCAGCCTATCCATGTCTATTCATATCTATCTATGACAGCCTGTTCATATCTATCTACCCATCTCAACATAATCTATCTATCTATCTATCTATCTATCTATCTATCTATCTATCTATCTATCTATCTATTCTCATCTATTTTTCTATCTATGACGTTCTGTTCCTCACTATCAATCTACCTATCTCAATCTATCTATCTATCTATCTATCTATCTATCTATCTATCTATCACCGTCAATTCAACTGCCTACCTACTTACCTATCTATACCAGTGTATTGATAAATGTATCTACTTATCCAAATCTATTCATTTTTTTATCTCAGTATCTATCTATCTATCTATCTATCTCTCTCTCTATCTATCTATCTATCAATCTATGACAGTCTGTTCAAATCTATCTATCTACTTATCTCAATCTAATCTATCTATCTATCTATCTATCTATCTATCTATCTATCTATCTATCTATCTATCTATCTATCTATTCTTTTTTATCTATCTATCTATCAATCCGAAGCAGTTAGTTTCTAACAATTTGGCTTTTCATCTAACTCTCTACATTCGGATGATTCCACCTCTAGAGCATGCAATATGAGTTTGTTCACATCTAACTCTATTAATATCTATCTATCTATCTATCTATCTATCTATGAGTGTTCATATCTATCTACCTATTTAAATCTATCTATCTATTTTTCTATCTATCCCCATCAATTCATCTGCCTACCAACTTACCTATGTGTACCAATGTATTCATATATGTATCAGCCTATCCATGTTTATTCATATCTATCTAAACGTATTTAGATCTATCTATCTATCTATCTATGTATCTATCACCGTCAATTCAACTGCTTACCTACTTATCTATCTATACCAGTGTATTGATGTATGCATCTACCTATCCAAGTCTATTCATATCTATCTATCTATCTATCTATCTATCTATCTATCTATCTATCTATCTATCTATCTATGTATTGTTATTGATCTATCTATCTATAACAGTCCGTTCCTATCTATCTACCTATCTCAATCAATCATTTTATCTATCTATTTATCCCTGTCAATTCAGCTGACTGCCTACCTACTTACATATCTATACCAGTGTATTTATATATGTATCTACCTATCCAACTCTATTCATATCTATCTATCTATCTATCTATCTATCTATCTATCTATCTATCTATCAGCTCCACACTGTTACTATTTCTTAGTTTATCTCTGCATTCATCTACTATTTACGCTTCCTTGTCTACGTAACCAAAGCTAATATTCATTCTCTTGATAGTAATTAATCCGAAACAATTCTGTTCGCCTCGGCCTTCATTCCGCACCATTATTCGTTCTTCTGCTAGAGCACTTGCCTTACCTCAGCCACTAATTATCGCTTACGTCATTAATTACTTTGTTATTCTGATTATTTCCTTCCTTATAGATTGACTTGGTGACTTCGCTGTCCAAGTTCATAATTTATTCTCATCACGCCGGAAGTTTATCTGTTGTCTTTCCCGATTTATGACGCTATTGAATCAATGCACTTTCGGTCTCTCTCGAAGGCTTTCTATTCTACCCAGTCACCGTCTTCGAAAACATGGGCTAAAATTTTCAGCTGTGCTTGTCTCTGTGAGCAGAGACGGTGACGAAACTTAGATTCGATATGGCGCGGGTCTTCACAAATCCCCCACCCCGTATAACTCAATCAAGTTTACTTAGCCCCACAAGTCATGTCTTCTATCCCCAAGCCGCTCCATCCAGAGCATTAGAAGCCGGTTCGCGCAAGGATATACAAGTGATAGAAATTGTTCGGGGGATTTTGATTAAACCTAATTACGATTACTGAAATCCCCTGAATAGTATTTTTATCACTGATATATATATATATATATATATATATATATATATATATATATATATAATAAAAAAAGGCTCAAACACTAATATTCCATGGTTATAATTTATTACATTGAAATCGTAATCCTGATCTAATTCATCAGACCTATAAATTAAAAATTATTTTCTTACTCTGTCCTGGACATTGAGTTCTGCCTGGATTCTATCCTCTTGGGAATTTATATATATATATATATATATATATATATATATATATATATATATATATATATATATATACTAGCAGCATGGCCCAGCGTTGCCCGTGCTTGATTAAAAAATCGTACGACTCATACAGCAATCGCTATCACTTGACTTAAAATATTTTTGCCCTTCCTTGCCTTTAAAGGAGTGCCCTTTGCCTTACTTCTTGCCTATCTCACACTGCGAATTTTTTCTAAGCTCTATACTAAACATTAAATCTGTTTCGAAAAAAGAACTAAACAAAATGAACACAAAACGATCAACTTTAAAAAAAAGGACTCGTAATTGGAAAAACCGAATGAAAAAAGAATGTTAACAACAAATACTTTTTCACGCCCAACCCAGTTCTGCGGAATCAGAATCAACGTTGAGTTTAACCAAGCGAATGGGCCAATTGGAGTAAAGTGCCATGCAGATTTAAATTTTTCCCACTTGTGACGAATGCAGCTATCGATTTTTTTTTGCATGCTAGCATGCGAGTTAACATTCGTGTCAGTCAGCTGTTGGCTTTCACGCTGGCCAATAGAATCTTCCTGCCATTTCGTGGCAGCCAGCTATAGGCACTCACTCTGGCCAGTAGAAAATGGCCGCAAACTACATGAAAACTGCCGTAGAAGCATGAAAAAATCGATTATTTCCACTATCGATGGGAGTTGAGAAATGCAAAGTCGGTCTTGGCCTTCCCGCTAACTTGGAGCATGTGCATGTAAATTTTGGTGCAAATCCGTCGAAAATTGTAGCCGTGCATACGTTACACACACACACATCCTGCCTTTTATATCTATCTATCTATCTATCTATCTATCTATCTATATATATATATATATATATATATAGTAACGAAAATCTTGGTAATCCGTATGGTTAATCCCAAGGAGGATGAAACCCGAGAGCTCAATGTTAATTCAGAGCGAATAATTTAATTTATAGAAAAACAGATCACTTTAAGGCTCCATTTGTAATAATTTATTTCACCAGAGAATTTCATTTTATTTGGATCTTCAGACCTCCCTTTCAATTGGTGAACCGAAAAATGAATTTAAAATTTACACTTTTGACGGGCAGTATTAAGCTTAAATAAGTTGACATAGAGGGCGGTGAGGCATGGTATGAGAGACATGGACGAGTTTACAGAGGGAAGGAAGAGTTTAAAAATTTATTTTTATATTTCTTTTTATTATAATACTTAATATTGAGGAAGGAGGGGGTAAGGATCAGACATTGACCTATTTAATCTGTCAACTCAACGGAAATGATAAGGGAAAAGGAAAAGGAGAAAACAGGGGAAAAGAACAAATGGGAGAAGTAAAGAGAAAAGAGATGTACGTAGGATTTTTGGAGGAAGAAGAGGGGTGGTATAGCTTTAGTAATTTAGATAAAAACAGATTTTAACGTTTGATAGTAATTTAAATGTTAAAAATCTCCACAAAGAAATTAAATTTAATGCTTGTTAGCAATTTAAATAATCAACTTCTCAACAAATAAATTAGGGATTTAATATAAGTTGAATACCATATTAATAAACAACAATATATATATATATATATATATATATATATATATATAAAAGTGAACATAGAAGTCAACACTTAGAGACGACAGTTTGTTTCATGCTATATGCAATCCTCAGGCCACCATCATAGCCTGACGATTGCATCTAGCATGAAACAGACTGTCGCCTCTAAGTGTTGACTTCTATGTTCACTTTTATATTTACACACGCTCTATCTCTGATATTGAACACTTTATCCTATAAATATAGCACATCTTAAGAGTATATTTCTTCATATATATATATATATATATATATATATATATACACGCACACACACACACACACTCCTGGTCAAAATCTTAAGACCAGATACAAACGGGTTAAAAAAATATAAAATACTGTTACTTTAATCAAAATATATTTGCGAAATATTTACATTTAATTAGAAAATGGAGTTTATCAACAAACAAGTGGAATTTTTAAGCTTTTAATTGATTAATCTAAGCAAACATTGAAAAAAAGATTTTTTTTTAAGTTGGTCTCAAAGATAGGACCATTTAAATAAAAATAGCAATTACAGAACAAATAGTTCACAACTATTAAAATTCTCGACATGTTCATAACTTAGTTACCTCCCCTGAAGCGTTACTGAAAATAATCGCAATAAAGTCAGCGTCCTTGACTTCATTAATCAAAAAAAATTAAATTTCAGAGGAACACAGGAATTTTGTCTTTGAAAATGATAAAAAATACAATATTTTCTTGAAAATTGTGTGTGTGTATATATATATATATATATATATATATATATATATATATATATATATATATACAATTTTCAGGAAAATATAGTTTTTATCATTTTTTAATTTATATATATATATAAATTGGAGCACTCCGGCTGATTGGCATTTGGTTACATTAGTAAAAACAATACGTTAGATTTAGCTGTTTCTCTCTGCCAAATGAAGATAGCTCAGTGGTAGAAACTCTGACTGATCGGTTGGGTTTCGATCCGGGCTTGAAGTATTCGGATGTCTAGTCGCACCGAGGAGCTGTGATACAGCGAAACAGTACTGTCTGCAAATGACATAACTTAGCTCTTGAAAATATATTTTAATTGAGCACTTTTGAGTGATAAGCTAATTTTATAAACAACAGGCACCAGCGTTAATGCAAAGCTCTTCAGTAAAATGAATTGGAGCACACCGGCTGATTGGCATTTGTTTACATTCGTAAATACAGTACGCTAGATTTAGATGTTTCTCGTCTGTCGAATGAAGATCGCTCAATGGTAGAAACTCTGACTGATCGGTTGGATTTTGATCCGGGCTTGAAGCATTATATATATATATATATATATTGACTGAATGATTGATTGATGGTGTTAATAAAATACCACTCGGTATAGAATGAAAGAGCTTTAATCAGGGAATGAATATGCTGCCAAAATATACGCAATTTGTATATATATATATATACCGTCTATAAAAATACATTTACAAAAGTTCATATAAACATATGTCCGCAAATCCTTCATTTTTGAGTTAAGTTTAAAGAAATTGCGGATTGCGCTGTGTTTCATGTAGACTATGTTACATTTGTCATTCGTGTATATTTGTGGTTTGTTTGTCTTCAACGTTTTAATTCTACATGAATGACATCAAACTTTCTGTCAAAGACGACAATGAGTTTAAAGGCATCTTCAATACTGTAAAATATTTTCGTGATGACATTGGTATGGATTTGGGATTAGTGCCATGTGCAAAAGCAACATTCATGAAAGGGAAAATTTCTGTAATTTTCTCTTGCTTGAATGTTTCTTTGATATCATTCATGTAAAGTTAAAACGTCGAAGAGAAACATATATACACGAATGACAAATGTAACCTAGTCTACATGCAACACAGCGCAATCCAACGTAAAATTTCTTTAAACTTAATAACTCAAAAACGATGGATTTGCGGACATATGTTTATATGAGCTTTTGATGTGAGGAACCCGTCACAAATTTTGTAAATGAATTTTATAGACGATATATATATATATATATATATATATATATATATATATATATATATATATTATTGATTATCTGCGTGTGCCCAGATCCGAAGGAGGTAGAGGATTAGTTCAACTAGAACTGTCTCATAAAACCACAACAAGCGGTCTTCAAAGATACCTTGTATCTGCAGAAAACTGGAAGATGGTCTGTGTCAAATAACATGAAAGAAATAAAAAAGATTTTTCAGTAATAAAGGAGACCAACAAAGTCAAAAGTGAAGAAGTGCAAATAAACGACAATAAACTAACGCAGCAGCTTAAAAAAGAAAGCAAAAAATGCAGAAACGATAACAAGATAAACCAAGATAAACCTCTTCATGATCAGTACTCTTCTCGTACTGAACTAGCTGATACAAACAAACCCATGATCAGTGTTTACGAAGTGCAGGGTTAAAAGCTGTTAAAAGCTAAAATGCTTGCTAACTAGAAATTACCAAGCACACATAATGAAAAAATTATGCGATAAATATCCGGAAACAATTGACCATCAGGTTTCCCAAAGTCAGCACTAACTCAAAATTGAACTCAACATTATGAAGTAGGCCAATATCTGCACTTGAAAATGTGGCACTTTTACAGGAAGGAAACTGTAAGAAGTTGGTATGAACATCACCCAAACCTGATTACAGAGATAGGAGCTGTTACAATGTTATGAAACTTTAAAATGCACACAGACAAAACAATCAAAGCTAATCGGCCAGACATCGTGGTCGAAGATCACAAAACGGAATATGATTGCTTATTGATCTGGCAGTCCCTGCAGATTGTAATCTATCTTTGAAGATAAAAAAAAAACTATCAAAATACAAGGATCTTGAAATGGAAATCTCAAAAATGTGGCATATGAGGACATCAATAATTCCAGTTGCATTAGGTTGGTGCAAAATAAATGTCGTTTTCTCACATAGTAACATATGTGAGAAAACAACATTATTTTTGAACCAACCTAATAGTTAGAGCCTTCAAACTGATTGAAATTTTTTTTTTTATTTCTTTACAAAAATAATCAGTGGAAAATGTCATTAAGCCATTTCTGACCTTAGGTCTCTGGTTGAGACCCAGAAGAAAATCCGTATACAACAGAAACCCAAAGAAATGATAAAAATAATAATTTCTAATCAGAAAATTATCAACAGAGATAAAAGGCATTAAACGTCACATTTAAAATTTTCCTTCACAATTTTACGGAAAAGAAACTTCAAGAAATTTCTATAAGCACCACCCAAACCCGGTTACAGAAATAGGACCGGTAACAATTTTATGGAACTTTAAAATACAGACAAAAGAATCAAAGCTAATCATCTAGCCAACTTTATGAAAAACCACGAAGACAAAATGTGCCTTCTTATAGAGATGGTAGTCTCTGTAAACTGTAATGTGTCTGTGACAAAACACAAGGATCTTCAGATGGAAATCTCAGAAATAAATGTGGCACATGAGAGCATCGACAATTCTAATTGTAGTTTGAACCCTCGGATTGATTTGAAAAGATTTTGATAAACTCGTTGAAGGGATTCATGGTGGTTCATGCCTTAAAGAAATACGAAACAATTACTCTCAAGTACAGCTGACACATTACGAAGAGCTTTATCTATATAAAATATGTTTGATCTTAGTTTCTTTTGCAAAAATAATCAGTGGATGTCATTAAGCTATTTCTGGCCTTAGGTCTCTGGTTGGGACCCAGCAGGAAATGTGTATGCAATAGAAATCAGAAGAAACAATAATACTACTAATAATAATAATAATTTAGACAAGCCCCATACCCATCAGTGGTAACGTAGAGCAGGGTTGAAATCTGAAACCGAAGTTTTAATCCTTGCTGCACAGGACCAATGTTTGTTAAGTTCAAATTATCAAGCCCATATATTAAATATTGTGTTAGCCCAAAATGCAGATTTTGTGATAAATATTCAGAAACAAATGACTATTTTGTATCATGTTTCATGGTATTGGCACCCACTGAATATAAAACTCGGCATGACTGAGTGGGCCGTTATCTGCACTGGAAAATCTGCAACTGGTTACGGAGATAGGACCTGTTACAATTCTATGGCACTACACAATACACACAGACAAAACAATCAAAGCCAACCGCCCAAACATTGTTATTAGAGACCGCAAACAAAAAAAAGTGCTTCCTTATTGATATAACAGTCCCTACGGACTGCAATGTATCTTTGAAGATCTCCAAAATACTATCAAAATACAAGGACCTTGAAATCGAAATCTCAAAAATGTGGCACATGAGAACAACAATCCCCGTTGTAGTTGGAGCCCTCGGATTGACTGGAAAAGATTCCAGTAGATTCACTGAAGGAATTCCAGGAAGGCCATGCCTTAAATAAATACCCCCAAAAAATTGTTCTCACGAGTACAGCCGACAATTTACGAAGGGTTTTATTAAAAAAAAAAAAAAAAAAAAAGTGGAAAATGTCATGATACCATTTCTGACCTTAGGTCTCTGGTCGGAACCCGGAAAGAAATGAGTACAAAGCAGAAACCAAAGGAAATATAATAATAATAATAATAATAATAATAATAATAATAATAATAATAATAATAATAAAGAGAAGAGCACGATTTAAGAAAATAAAACAGTGTTTGACACGTTGTTATTTTAAAAAACTCAAATAGAAAAATATATAAATTGACAAAAAATATAAATTTTGGTACAAAATGTAATAATAATAATAATAATAATAATAATAATAATAATAATAATAATAATAGTATATTATTCGGCCATGAGACAATATAAAATCATGAGAAAAAATGGATAATCGGAATTTTAGTACACACCCGTCTCACTTTCCCTGCAAAATCTGGAACTAAGATAGACGTTCTTCGAGAAAGGGGTTTTGCTTTGCGTATGTGTATATTTATGCGTTTATTTTAACTGTTAGTGATATGTAATGGACGTTTGACTCTAAGATAGAGATTACAAGTTTATGGCAGTTGGATTGAAGTATTTTAATCCATCTTGGTTGATGTAAGGTCATTCTTTATGCTTCCTCAATCGCCTTCTCGAATGAAGGCGGGATTTCCGTATTCATTAACGTGTTTGAATGCCTGTCTGATATTGTCGGTGTCTGTAGGTGATTTCTTTTACTGATTAAATCTAGCTATTTTTGGCTAGTCGTCTACCACGACTGGTGTTGTAGAGGGTTTGTAGTTGGCTTTGGAGTGGGGAACTGTATTTGTCGAATATGTTTAAATTTCTATTTAAACCTAGAATGGGGGAATTTGTAATTTTAACAAGGCCACAACAGTGTAGTTTGAATTTACAACCATTGAAAAGCAACAAACCAAAGTTTTGTCTTGTTCTCTGGAACTTACAGAGTGACAGGCATGTTGATTCTATCAGTGGAACAAGGAATAAAAGATCATTGTAAGGTTTCTTTTATGGTAATACCCACGCACACATGGACTCTCCCAGCTATAAATAGGAGCAGGTACTGCCTTTTTGGAGAGGGAGGTTTCCAGCAGTCAGCTCTGACAGTTGGACACAATATTAATGCTGTAATACTCTCGTTTGTATATGTTTCTATTACTGTTCCTGTTAGTATATTTGTTTAACTCAATTCCTCTCTTTGTCTTTATCGCTGGCGCCTAAAAATGCCACAATAATAATAATAATAATAATAATAATAATAATAGCAGAACCCCTGTAAATTAGTCGGATTTACTAATAATTTTTTTAATATTGGGCTCTGTATTTTCAGCGCATGACCATTGGAAGAAAGTTATCATAAAAGTGAGTGTCTATCTTAAATATACTTAAATGTCCCTAACGTAGAGTTAAGGTATACTGTAAAGTTTCTTTTATGGTAATTCACCCACGCACACATGGGCTCTCCCAGCTATAAAAAGGAGCAGGTACTGCCTTTTGGATAGGGAAATTTCCAGCAGTCAGCTCTGAGAATCGGGCCGAACATTCTTGTAGCACTCTCGTTTGTATATGTTTGTATTACTGTTTCTGTTAATATATTTGTTTAACTCAATTCCTCTATTTGTGTCTTTATTTCTGGCCCTAACAAGGCCACAACAATATAAAAATAGTCACAAGTGTTTACCCTCCGTCCAAAGGGGGTGGGAAATTAAGTTATTCTTCTCTACCATTGATCATTGGTGGCTGGGCATTACGTCAATTTTCTCTGCCACCAGTAAAGCGCTCAGGGCTCAGAGGGTTAAACAGTCGACGAAATTCAGCACCAGTTTCCGTATTATTCTCAGTATCCTTCTGTAGAACCACAGCCCTGTCTCTGACTGTAGCTTTTTCTTCACCTGTGAGGAAATTGTCCAGCATTCCCTGCCATATCGGAAAATTGATAGTAAATAGCAGTTCAGCACTTTGCATTGATATTAGCGCAATTTTCTTTTTTCTTAATTGTCATATAGGAATAAAGTGCCGCTGCCGATACTGGAGTTTGAACACAGATCACCAGGCGATCCCATTTTGAATAAGTAGATTACGTGATGGTAAAGGAAATGTATATATGGGAATAGCGTGGTGTCTAAGCAATCATTATACGGATTACTATTCGGATCATTATTCCGTGGTTCCTTTTAGAGCGTGTATTATTGAGCAAGTACTATTAGTGCGAGTGTTATTCGAAGGCATCTGACACCAGTATTGTTCGACGGCGTTACTGCAGTTGTATCTGCGATTACAAAGTCTCTACTACAACGAGAGTGGAAAGGAGTATTCGTTGACATTACAAAAGTAGTAACGAGTTTTCGTGGACATCACAAAATTAATAATTTGCTTAAATTTGGAAAGCATCGAACGAGAGAGAGAGAGAAAGAGAAAGAGAAAGAATGAGAGAAAGAGGAAGAGAAAAAAAGAAAGAGAGAGAGAATGAGAGAGAGACAAAGAGAGAGAAGAGAGAGAAAGGGAGAGAGAAAAAGAGATATTCTTAGCGTAAAGAGAGAGAAAGAAAGCGAGATTCTTAGCGTAAAGAGAGAGAGAGAAAAAGAGAGAGAGATTCTTAGCGTAAAGAAAGAGAGAGAGAGAGAAAGAGATAGAGATTCTCAGCGTAAAGAGAGAGAGAAAGAGAGAGAGATTCTTACCGTAAAGAGAGAGAAAGAGAGAAAGAGAGATTCTTTGCGTAAAGACATGTCAGAACAAACCGTGAAGTCAAAATAGTCGAAACAGTTCTGAACTTCTACGTTGCAAAGAGGAATCCCCTAGCCTAGAGGATTACCAAATTAATGTCACAAGATTTATGGTGCAGTCAGTACGCTGGATCAACATGACAAAAGGTGACATTTGTCGGAACGTCGTCTTAATGGCGAAACGCTACTTATCAAATACATTGAAGCCAAAACGCGGGGATCGATACAAGATCGCTAGAGATGAATTTGTCTTGCCAGATGTTGACCTCAGCATGTAACTTTGGCCAGGCACAAGTGCTTGACAAGCGGACAGCTATTGCAAATAAGAGGTTAAAGGACTTGGCATTTTCATTCTTGAATGTCTTACCCACTCTTCGAGCCCCAGTTGTCAAATTATGCTTTGTATCCCTCTTTCACCATATTTTTCTTTTTTTTCCTTCTTCTCATCCTTTCAATCGCTTACTCTACCGTTTCCCTGCTTTTGTCTGTTATTCTGAATCAAAATCGTTATTATTTATTTATCACAGTCTATTCATATCTATCTATCATAGTCTCTTCATATCTATCACAGTCTATTCATATCTATCTATCGCAGTCTATTCATATCTATCACAGTCTATTCATATCTATCACAGTCTATTCATATCTATCACAGTCTATTCATATCTATCACAGTCTATTCATATCTATCTATCACAGTCTATTCATATCTATCACAGTCTCTTCATATCTATCTATCACAGTCTGTTCATATCTATCTATCACAGTCTTTTCATATCTATCACAGTCTATTCATATCTATCTATCATAGTCTCTTCATATCTATCACAGTCTATTCATATCTATCTATCGCAGTCTATTCATATCTATCACAGTCTATTCATATCTATCACAGTCTATTCATATCTATCTATCACAGTCTATTCATATCTATCACAGTCTATTCATATCTATCACAGTCTATTCATATCTATCTATCACAGTCTATTCATATCTATCACAGTCTCTTCATATCTATCTATCACAGTCTGTTCATATCTATCTATCACAGTCTTTTCATATCTATCACAGTCTATTCATATCTATCATAGTCTGTTCATACCTATCACAGTCTCTTCATATCTATCTATCACAGTCTGTTCATATCTATCACATTCTATTCATATCTATCTATCACAGTCTGTTCATATCTATCACAGTCTATTCATATCTATCTATCACAGTCTGTTCATATCTATCACAGTCTATTCATATCTATCACAGTCTGTTCATATCTATCATAGTCTCTTCATATCTATCTATCACAGTCTGTTCATATCTATCACAGTCTCTTCATATCTATCTATCACAGTCTCTTCATATCTATCACAGTCTATTCATATCTATCTATCATAGTCTAATCATATCTATCACAGTCTATTCATATCTATCACAGTCTATTCATATCTATCAGAGTTTATTCATATCTATCTATCACAGTCTATTCATATCTATCACAGTCTATTCATATCTATCACAGTCTATTCATATCTATCTATCACAGTCTATTCATATCTATCACAGTCTCTTCATATCTATCTATCACAGTCTGTTCATATCTATCTATCACAGTCTTTTCATATCTATCACAGTCTATTCATATCTATCATAGTCTGTTCATACCTATCACAGTCTCTTCATATCTATCTATCACAGTCTGTTCATATCTATCACATTCTATTCATATCTATCTATCACAGTCTGTTCATATCTATCACAGTCTATTCATATCTATCTATCACAGTCTGTTCATATCTATCACAGTCTATTCATATCTATCACAGTCTGTTCATATCTATCATAGTCTCTTCATATCTATCTATCACAGTCTGTTCATATCTATCACAGTCTCTTCATATCTATCTATCACAGTCTCTTCATATCTATCACAGTCTATTCATATCTATCTATCATAGTCTAATCATATCTATCACAGTCTATTCATATCTATCACAGTCTATTCATATCTATCAGAGTTTATTCATATCTATCTATCACAGTCTATTCATATCTATCACAGTCTATTCATATCTATCACAGTCTATTCATATCTATCTATCACAGTCTATTCATATCTATCACAGTCTCTTCATATCTATCTATCACAGTCTGTTCATATCTATCTATCACAGTCTTTTCATATCTATCACAGTCTATTCATATCTATCATAGTCTGTTCATACCTATCACAGTCTCTTCATATCTATCTATCACAGTCTGTTCATATCTATCACATTCTATTCATATCTATCTATCACAGTCTGTTCATATCTATCACAGTCTATTCATATCTATCTATCACAGTCTGTTCATATCTATCACAGTCTATTCATATCTATCACAGTCTGTTCATATCTATCATAGTCTCTTCATATCTATCTATCACAGTCTGTTCATATCTATCACAGTCTTTTCATATCTATCTATCACAGTCTCTTCATATCTATCACAGTCTATTCATATCTATCTATCGCAGTCTATTCATATCTATCACAGTCTATTTATATCTATCACAGTCTATTAATATCTATCTATCACAGTCTCTTCATATCTATCTATCACAGTTTGTTCATATCTATCACAGTCTATTCATATCTATCTATCACAGTCTGTTCATATCTATCTATCACAGTCTATTCATATCTATCTATTACAGTCTGTTCATATCTATCACAGTCTATTCATATCTATCTATCACAGTCTGTTCATATCTATCTATCACAGTCTGTTCATATCTATCACAGTCTATTCATATCTATCTATCACAGTCTGTTCATATCTATCACAGTCTATTCATATCTATCACAGTCTATTCATATCTATCACAGTCTCTTCATATCTATCTATCACAGTCTGTTCATATCTATCACAGTCTATTCATATCTATCACAGTCTATTCATATCTATCTATCACAGTCTATTCATATCTATCACAGTTTTTTCATATCTATTTATCTATCTATAAGCTGATATCATCCTAGAATGCCCACATTTTATGGCTCCCTAAAACCCACAAAGCAGGCATTCAAATATGCCCCATTATATCAGGGGTATCGTTAACGCTCCCCAGAAACTGGCGCCGCATAAATCGAAAATACTAACCCTTCTCCTCCGTACAATCAGTCCACTGAATCTGGTCCTTTCTAAAATATTATTTTATGGCTTCCGATATACTGATGACGCTCTATAAATATATCCCCGCGAAACTACTTTGTCCGACCTTGTAGATAAACTACACAAAATCGAACAGACTATAGAATTGATCAATGAATTGAAAACAAACAATACATCACCTTTCCTAGATAGATAGTAATTTAAATAAACGATTATATGAACAAAAAAATGTACCTATTAAAAAAAAAACATACTGAATTCATTATTCACCGTAATGAGACTGACCATAATTGTAATTTAACGAATGCTTTTCTAGTTAAAACACAATTTACTGACAAAAATATACAGAAAGTGCTCTAATCGCCAGATCATCCCCAGTAAATTTACCCCCCGTTGTTCTTACAATATTTCAGCTTTATTTATGACAATGCGTAGATATTTTAATAACAAAAGTGATTGAAACACGAACAAAAAGAAAAAGAAACTAAATGTAATCGGATAGAGTATATAAGCTAAACACATTTCAAAAAAATTATATTTAAATTTAAAATTCTCACGGTCCACTTCATGCGCATGTATAGTCCTAGTCGATGAAGTCCTAAACCATTTTTATTTGTCATAGATTTTTCGGACTAAAATTGTTTTTTATATAAAAGATTATATATCATTTGTCCATAATTTCTCTTTCTTTCTTTAAATATATATATGTATATATATATATATATATATATATATAGATAGATAGATAGATAGATAGATAGATAGATAGATAGATAGATAGATAGATAGATAGATACATAATATTAGTGGTCAATATATATATATATATGTATATAGATAGATAGATAGATAGATAGATAATATTAGTGGTCAATATATATATATATATATATATATATATATATATATATATATATGTATGTAGATAGATAGATAGATAGATAGATAGATAATATTAGTGGACAATATATATATATATATATATATATATATATATATAAATCTATATAAATAGATTTACAAGTGGATAGAATCCAGGTAGAATTGTAATCACGATCCAATTACTCAGACCTACAAATTCAAAGGTCTGATGAATTGGATCGTGATTACGATTCCAATATAATAACCATGGAATATTAGTGTTTGAGCATTTTTATTATCATTATATATATATATATATATATATATATATATATATATATATATATATATATATATATATATGTATATATATATATATATATATATATATCCAGTTAAGATGAGAATAAATAGAGTACAATTCCAACGTTTGTAACATTTAATCTAAAAGAGAGCTCAATACATAATAGAGCAATAATCTTTACTTTAGGATATTACATCGAAAAACGTTAAAATCGCTACACAGTTGCAGTAATGTTTTGATGAGATGCATTTGATACGCATCGAATAACGACTGCAGTTGTGTAGTGAATTTGACATGCTTTTCAATATAGTATCCTAAAATAAAGTGTATATTTATATATATATATATATATATATATATATATATATATATATATATATATATAAATGCATGTTTCATTAAATTTTAGGTTGGTCCAAAAATAATACCGTTTTCTCACATAGTAACATATGTAAGAAAACGACATTATTTTTGCACCAAACTAATAATATAGACAAGTTTTGTCTATTTTAAGTAAGTTCCTTTCATATAGTCTGATAAGACGAAAGGAAAACACCATATTGATACATGTTTAAATCCAATCTAAGCTTTCGGCTTACACAAGCCATTATCAAAGTTGACAATTTCAATAAATCAAACAACAACGAATGAAACAACAATGATAATCCGCCCTTGCTGCATGAAAATTTATATACAAGACGCGGAAGCGAAAATCGCGTCGCAGCTCATGACGTCACACATGACCACGCGAGAGTGAAAAACGAGAAGTATTAAGTATGGGATGCTGTTGGTATAAACCAATGGCTTCTGTTATCAATTATAGGCATTTAAGGATATTTGCGGAGATTTCATAGTTTATTTTGTTCGGGTTAGGTTTCAACTATTTTATGTATAAAGCTTCAAGAATTTTTAATTTTGTTTATTGTTTTCATGTTTAAGTATAGTTTTGTTGTCAACAAGGATTTTCCGGAATTTGAGTAAATATTTAAAAATATTAGAGTTATCATTTAAATGTAGAGTCAAACGCCGTGAAAGCGAGTTTGTTGTGTGACCAACATAAATATTATTTAATCCCTTGAAGATACAATCTCCCAAAGGGCACTTGAATAGAAAAAAACTTGTCAATATTATTCAATGAAACATGCATTAATGAAAAATTGCTGCCTATATATATATATATATATATATATATATATATATATATATATATATATATATATATATATATATATATATATATATATTATTTTATATGTGCAATAATTAGTGGAAAACGCTTTTATATATACACTACATGTCTCACATTGAAAGCAAGGTGTTTATTCCACATCCAACCATGAAAACTAAGATTCTCAAGAAATTAGTACACGCCTGCACAACTAAAGTCCCCTACTGACAATATTTATATCCCAACTAATGTAGTATGTTTGGGAAATAGTCTTGGACCGGGTTTTTTTTTATATACATGAATGCCTTTCCATTTTCCTCTGATCCGTTTTTTCTACCTATTAGTATTTATTTATTGTTTGTTTTATTTATTTTATTGTTTATTGCTATGACTAATCCTGCATCGGCAGTCAATTCAAAATTTATAAAATAGTAAATAATGATTTCTTTATGGTTGGTTCATATATGTTAACAAATATTCCATATATATTTCTTTATAAATCAGTAAATGATAAATATTGCATTGAATTAGTTTTAATTGTATTAGTTTTTAGAATTTTGTAAATATAAAATTATTCTTGTAAATAAACAATCTAAGAAATACATAGTGTTTAATATTTATGTTGTCAATTCTCACGAACAAAATAATGTATAAATTTATTTTCCTTTTATTACAATTCTAATCAACATCTTTTAAAACAATATTGGCGAGAAGTGAAGGTAGTTAAAATAATAGCGGTGTCAACGGAAAAACCGTCCATTTAACATTTGTTTTGTGCCAGTACGAAGGTCGATGTTTGTCAAAAATTCCTGTTATTAATAGTTTTATAAAACATACCGTATTAATTATGAAGAAAAATGTTATATCCTATTATAACGTGGAGTAGTTTCCCATTTTCTTCTATATGATTTGGAAACTGAAATTTGTTTTCTCTTATACTAGTTGCCCAGCAAGGCAAGATAATTCTATCTTCTCTGTTATTTAACCCATAGCTAGAGGATATCAAGTGAAGAGTCATAAAAATCCGATAATAATTAGTGCTTCAGCCTATTATTTCTAATATATGTCCACTTGTCAAGCACTTGGACCGGGCCAAAATTATATGATGAAGTCAATATCTGTGGCGTGGCAAATTCTTCTCAAGCTAACTTGTATCGATCCCTGCATTTTGGCCTCAATGTATTCGATATAAAGCTATTCGCCATTAAGATGAAGTTTTGGCAAATGTCATCTATTGTCATGTTAATCCGGCGCACTGACTACACCAGAAATCCTGACTGTCATATGACAATATTTCGTTAATCTTCTAAACAAGTTGATTTCTCTCTGCAACATCGACTATAATTCTTGCGATAAACAATTATCGGTACAACTCACATTCAGTTCAGATATACAGTGTGCGATGAGTAAATTGTCGCCATTTAAAATTTTAATTTCGCGCATGCGCGTTGTTTCTTTTTAATGTTGCTGACTGCAGAGTATAGTAGGGTCAGTTAGGGACTGTCTGTGGGGAAAAAAAGAGCACCATGACACATTCGTAGCTGAAGCAGGTGGGTGCATGTTCACAGGTAAACAATTAAAAAAAGTCATACCTTGGCTCCTGCTATGGAGCGTTTATTGTAGCTACTAGAAGTAGAGCGTTACGGAGTAAAAGGATCAGTTTATGCGGCTATGTGGGGAAGATAACGTTAGGATTGTAGTGATGGAGGAAGCATTCTCTTGGGAGTCTCTTTGCCCTATCTCGAGGTAAAGGGTTACGGGTAGCTGCACGGCCTATGCGGATATGTAGGGAAGATATATATATAGTAAAGGTAATAAATCCGTTGGTATATAACCCAAGTGGATCCTAGTAATATAAAATATTAAAATTGATTCACAAAATCAAGTCAATGTATTATTACATAGTAAATAATAAATAAACAGTAAAATAAAAAAAATCCCTTAAAAACTTATTCATCTAGAAGAACAGGTTAACATCGACTTCTCAGCTGAGGAATAGTGAGAGGAAAAAGATCATTCAGGCCTTCAGTGATTGTACTAACATTCATACTCTGGATTCCATCTTCAAAGACCATTCAAGAACTATCAAGAGTATGTTAAATAAGTTAAAAAAGAGGGAACAGTAGAGAGGAAAACTGAATCATCAAATCACAACAGTAATAGGGATCATCATTTCAACTTAGAGCTAAAGGGATCAATTAGAAAAGATCCAACTCAATCCATAAGATGTTTGGTACGAGAGTGAGGAGTTTCAGCTATGACAGTCCAATGATCAGTGGAAAAAATTTGAAAATTAAATCGTATGTGAAACCAGTGAGGAACCTTGTTACTCCTGGACAGAAAGTTAAAAGGTTAGAGTGGGCGAAGATCATCATAAAACATATGGAAAATGATCCTGGAATAATATATATATATATATTTGAATTTTATTTTAATCGTGCATGAGATTCCGATCCTTAACTATGATTATTTAATAATGAACATGCCATTTTTCTTAAGTCAGATATCTTTAATCATTTCTAAGATACAACGGTTCAAAGCATAATCTAGCACATGGATAATTTTGATTATATACGATTTGAAAATTTATGCTCTTATATCCGGAATATATATATATATATATATATATATATATATATATATATATATATATTAAGTAATTATTGTTATCGTAGCTGTCATTTTTTGGGCTATAGGTATACTTTTACAAAATACATTCTCTTTTGTCAAGGTGTGCCTTCCATCTTGGTAATTCGTCAAGTGAATATCTGTCAAAAACCGAACCCAAGCTTGTGGAATATTTGCTCTTCCCATATTTCAATAATGGAAATATTTATGAAGTCCTATGACATTTCCAATTGCTTTTGTCGGACAAAGGACAGAAATGTTGGTAGGGTTCCAGAACGTGTTTAGTGCTGACCAGCAATTCAAATTTTACGTGAAAACACAAACAGGCGCTTACAGGTTTGTTCAGTTCTTTAAGGTCAGGTATTTTAATATCTATAATTTTTTTTCTTATTTTTTTCTGATTGTCATTTTTTCACAGATAAACCGATGAAAAGCGCCAAACTAACTCAGCAAAGGAAAAGGTACGCTGAAACCACTGGGAGTGCATAGTGATTTCTTGATTACTCACTACTTGAAATTTGCTCGTTAGTTCGTTGCAAATGTTCTCAAAGAGGTGTAAGCTACTGACAGGGAATCTAGAGCCAAGCGCAAAATGCTAGATAAGGGTACCTAATACCCGCCAGAACACCGAAATTTGTACGAAAAGTGCGGAAAACTGTCGATAAGAACCACAGAAAGACAATTAACACCACTTCTAAGATCGTCCTGTGTATGTCAATAAACTACGCCCGGCAGCAGGGCCACTAATTGGGAAGTTTTAATTGTTGTTGTTCTCAAGTCCAATCTGACCCGAAGTGGTAGCACATTTTAGAGTCTCAGATATGGATAAATACTAAGCTATCTTTACTATAGTGTAAATGTAATATTTACTCGCAAAAAAAAGAAAAACAAAAATCGAATTATTCTTGCAAACCAAAATATGTTCGGCTGTAAATAACCCACAAAAGGTTGATAATCTTTAAAAAAAATAAATCAATTAATTTTAAAATAATTTGTATCATCTTAGTTGCCATATTTATTACAACGTTTTCGCCTTTCAGTATCTGTCTATATTTCTGAGATGAGGTATTATGTACACTATTTAAATTATTCAGACTATTGTCTTCATCTTTGTCGCCATATTTATTACAACGTTTCGGCCGTTGTACGCTCCGGCCTTCTTCAGGTGGTTGGAATTTCGAACTGAACCCTTTATTTTGCTCACTGGGGTAGACTGTTCTAGTTCCACGTGCCATGTCTAATGGATGTCAGTTATCAGTTATCTCTTGTTAATTCCACTCTCCAAGTTCTCTACTGCCTTAACCAGGTATTGAACTCACACTCTTTGGGTCCTGTCACTGGATCTAAGTAACGCCTTTATCCACTGTGCCATATGTTCTTGAGGAAACATGGCACAGTAGATAAAAGCGTTGAGGACACATCCTGAAAGGCCGAAACATTGTGATAAATATGGCAACAAAGACGAGGACAATAGTCCGAATAATGTAAATAGTGTACATAATACCTCATCTCAGAAATATAGACAGATACTGAAAGACTGAAACGTTGTAATAAATATGGCGACAAAGATGAGGACAATAGTCCAAATAATGTAAATAGTGTACATAATACCTCATCTCAGAAATATAGACAGATGCTGAAAGGCCGAAACGCTGTAATAAATATGGCGACAAAGATGTGGACAATAGTCCAAATAATGTAAATAGTGTACATAATACCTCATCTCAGAAATATAGACAGATACTGAAAGACTGAAACGTTGTAATAAATATGGCGACAAAGATGAGGACAATAGTCCAAATAATGTAAATAGTGTACATAATACCTCATCTCAGAAATATAGAGAGATGCTGAAAGGCCGAAACGTTGTAATAAATATGGCGACAAAGATGAGGACAATAGTCCGAATAATGTAAATAGTGTACATAATACCTCATCTCAGAAATATAGAGAGATGCTGAAAGGCCGAAACGTTGTAATAAATATGGCGACAAAGATGAGGACAATAGTCCGAATAATGTAAATAGTGTACATAATAACTCATCTCAGAAATATAGACAGATACTGAAGGGCCGAAACGTTGTAATAAATATGGTGACAAAGATGAGGAGAATAGTCAGAATAATGTAAATAGTGTACATAATAACTCATCTCAGAAATATAGACAGATACTGAAAGGCCGAAACGGTGTAATAAATATGGCAACAAAGATGAGGACAATAGTCCAAATGATGTAAATAGTTTAAAAGAATTGATAAAATGGAACGGTGGACAATAGTCGACGATGTCTTCATATAGCCCTCCCCATATGTGAATTCTGAGTTTTATATCTCATACATTCCAACCAAGGTTCTAGTATTAATTTATCTCGCTATTTAATCCATAGCTTAACGGGTGAAGCACTAAAATGAAACATTCTGTTATCAGTGTATTTCTACGAATGTGAACATAACGACCTCGGGTGGAAATTGAATTCGGTGTGTTGGTCCTATTCTGCGCAACGATAACCACTAAGCTACACTATATTGGGTAACATAAATGCTTTTTTTGTTCATAATTATTCGGCGTCTTTATCGATGTAATCTGAAAAATGTATTTATAAACGCAAGCATAAGCCGACAGAAATGTATGTTTTAAGATACGCACAGAGATTAACACCTCTTGTTGAAAAATTTGAAGGTTGCTTTAAAATCATTTCGTCACGATGAATAAGAGATAACAGCAGAAAAGAAAAACACTGCGGGTTTATCATAGATAAAGCGAATAGAAAAATAGGAAAGATTGCTTTCAAATGTTTACAAATGTTTACAAATGACACGTCGCCAGTGTTTGCATTTTCGATTATGATGAGTTCTTGAAGATATCTTTAAATTTAGTCTGTGATCTTTGGATAATTTCTGGAGAAACAAATACTAAGGAAACTTTGATGAGGAGCCAGAGGTCAATCAGTTAAGTGCCATACGTGATACACAATTGGGCGATCATGTCTCTTCCGATAAATGACAGACGAGGCAGATTTTTCCCGCAGTAGGTTGCCAGTTCTTTCTGCGGTAGACTGGTTTCCAACCAAGGCTAAAGAACCCAGTCTGTCCTGGTATTCAACCCACAGCCGAGGAAAGAAGAGATGGATTTATACCTTTCACAGGGGTATTTGTGTGCAAGTAAGGCTTCATCTAAATGAATAAACGGCAAATTCTGCCTGTCCGTCCATGAGTCTGAAACCTCACTAACTCTCAGAGGCACAGTTTATGTAGGGAAGATAACTGTTGGCCCTAGACTTGAACAGGTTAAGATTGTAGTTATCGGGGAAGCATCCTCTATGGAGTCTGTTTGTTCTACCTCGAGGTAGAGGGTTACAGAATAAGAGGCTCAGTTTATGCGGATATGTGGGCAAGATAACAGTTGACCCTAGAACAGTTTAAGATTATAATGATCGGGGAAGCATCCTCTAGGGTGTCGGTCCCACAAAGTGGACGTTCTTGGGAAGAATCTTTTCGAATGGAATTTATGACTCACCAATGGAATTGTTGCATGTAAAATAAATTCGTTTTCTAAATAAATAAACAGCAAATTTTGTCTGTCTGTCCGTGTGTCTGAAATTCCTCTAACTAGGACCACACTTCATCTACATAGACATATTATATCTTTTTATAAATCAGGCTGAGCCCGGGATTGAAAATCTGCCATTCATCTGGTGACATCCAGAATTAGGATTTGTGTGTCTGGATTAGGAAAGAACCGTTAAAAATTCAAATCGACTGTCTAAATAAATAAACGCCAAATTCTGTCAGGCAGTCCATGTGTCTGAAACCCTTACAAATTCGGGCCACACTACATAGACATATTATACCTTTTAGAAATTAGGATGATCCTGAGATATGTACGTCTGCCCTTCATCTGGAGATTTAACATGCAGCAATGGAATTGGGAAGAGTTAAATATTTAAATTTTTAAATAACTGAAAAAAATATATTTAAACTAACAGAAAATCTTTCAACATTTTTGTTATGAGTTCAGTTTAAAATGTCTCCCAAACTTTTTGAATTGAGTAAATCAATTTTATTTCTTCAAAATGTCAAGCAATCAGAATTAAAGTGAGAGATTTCGTGACGTGAGGTTTTGAAGTTGCGCTGAATTTGTGATTTGAAGAACTCAAATTTCGGCCTGGATTGGAATTTCAGCCCAAATCGCGGGGTGGGGTTGGCCCAAATCAACCTTTCAGACCAAATCAGTCTTTGGGCCGGAATTGGACTAGAGTTAAATTAAGGTTTTGAAATTCTATCGTGTGAATTAAGGAATTCAAAATTATTTCTTCTAAATTCTCATTGCTGTTTTCTTAGTTGGTCCAGAGGTCCCTTTAGATTTGGGCCGCAGACACAATTAGACTTCCACAGGACTTAGCTTAAAAGTCAGTACAAATTGCTTGAAGGCAAATAAATATAATAATAATAATAATAATAATCCAGAAACAATTGAGCATCTTGTATCAGTTTTCACAGTGTTACCATCGACTGAATATAAAACTCGGCATGAGAAAATGGGCCAATATTTGCACTGGAAAATATGCAACTTTTATGGTAAGGAATGTGCAACTGGTATGAACATCACCCAGATCCGATTATAGATAGGACCTGTAATAATGCAGTCATGATTGCAAGAAGGAGAAAAAGAAGAATTATTATTATTATTGTTGTTGTTGTTGTTCTTGACAAAGTGAACTCAACCTACAATATATATATATATATATATATATATATATATATATATATATATATATATATATATCCAATTATAGGCAAGGGTTGTGAGTACAAAGCTTTTCGCCGCCATTTTATATCCTACTAGTCACGCAACACACATTTACTAAAAGCTAGGGAAAACAACAGTAATCTTTCCCAGGTCATAGCTACAATAAAAATTACGTTTCACTGATTATATGTCTGCAAATACTCTGGCAAGGGCAGCATATGAAGTGATTCGATTTCCGTCCTGTCTGCCATCTTGATTCCAACATGCAAATAGCTGCCGCCAGTTTCATTTTGCAAGGCTAATCGTGTATTCTTATAAACGAGGGCCACCATGTTCTTTGATGGTTGGAGTTACCAAATTAAGTGAAACAAGATGTTGTATACTTGCTTGGTTCTTTAAGGAATATTTTAAAATATGAAACTTTATTCCTTATATTTCTAATTGAATATCATTAACTTAGACGATGAATGCCCATTATAATATCATCCAGCCAGGCATTATTCATTGTCTGTTAATATAAGATTACAAAGATACGTATTTGAAACGTAACAAGTTAACGTTGTGGGATTGTTGTGAGAATTCTAAAAAAAAACGTTTTCGCACCGTCTGTAGAATTTTTGGCAAATATACGTGTTAGCAGAACCATCTACAGCTCAATTTCCGTCAGTTTTACTCACGAGGCTTGGTATGGTTTTCAGGCCGATAACATCAAGAAGTGATCGTGCTGACAACATGCTGAGATTCGGCAAGTGAACCACTCAACTATTCAAACAAAAACAATATTTGTCAAAAAACGGTCCAATTAATTTTTTAAAAAAAGCGGTAAATTCAATTTTTAAGATCTAATGCAATTTAAGACATAAAATAATTGGTACCCCAACATTTCCGTTACCGGAGTTTCTACCAATCAGGTATCATCAGGCAGTAAGATTTTACAATACAATATCTCTTTCCTTCTCTCTCTCTCTCTCTCTCTCTATATATATATATATATATATATATATATATATATATATAGATAGATAGATAGATAGATAGATAGATAGGTAGGTTGATAGATAGATATATGTGTGTGTGATTGTTTGTGTGTGTGTATATATATATATATATATATATATATATATATATATATTAAGATAATATGAATTCTTAGAATTTATTTTTGTTTTTATTAAACAGTGCTCGATACAATAGTAGAACATAGTATTGCTTTTTAAAAAGATATCATCACAACACCGAAATTCCCATGTCTCAAAACTGAAAATTCAATATGAATTCAATCATAAAAATTAAAATACAAAGTCTCGTTCGATTATCAAGCGATGCCAAGAATAACTTTTTTGAAATTGATTTACTTAATTTATAAGTCTAGATAAATTTGATATTTTGAAATGTTGGTGTTAAGGAAAATTTCATCTTTTTTTATTCTAGGGGTGTTAAGATTTAATTTATTTAAAAAACTCATGTATTGTAGCTATCAACTCAGTGAAGTCAAGGTAGGTGCTGGGGTATCTGTCTATCGATACAAACTTCCCTTTTTCAAGTAGATTTTTATTGGTGGTTATATTTTATATATCTATCTATCTATCTCAGTATATATTGGTTTTGTTTGTTTTTGTTTTACAGTATATCAACCTCAATCGGTTATTTAATGCTGACAAGATTTTTTATGCTGGTTATATTTTTCTTCCAAAAAGCTCTTGCTGGTAATATTTCCTTTTCAAAAATGAATTTATAATTAGTCCTTTATCCTTTTGAACATTTCTGTGTTCATTTTGGTATGATTTGTGAGCATTTGTTTGGTTTGGTTTGGTTTATTTTACGGCATATAAACCTCAATAAGTTATTTAATTCCAACAAGGTTTTTATTGCTTCTATTTTTCCCTCAAAATTGTATTGCCCGTAATATTTTTTTCCTCAAAAATGCATTACTCGTAATATATTTTTCTCCAAAAACATATTGCCGGTAATACGTTTTTTTCTTAAAAAATGTGTTGCTGGCAAAATATCTTTTTTCAAAAATGTATTGCTGGTAATAATATATTGCTGGTAATAAATTTTTCTTCAAAAATTCCTTGCTGGTAATAATTTTTTACAAAAAGTATTGCTGGTACTAAAACCTATTTTTACACTTTCATAGTGTTTTGGACCTATTTTGGGTGCTAACTATTTGCTAATATCTAGGACCCTAACAGGTGCTACCACTCCGGGTCAGGATGGACATGAGAATGTCTGCAATTAAAAGGTGATTCGACGCTCCTCAAAACCTCCTAATCAGAGGCCTTGCAATCGGATATAGTTGATCGTCTTACCCAGGACTCCCCCCCCAATTGGTTTTGTAGTAATTACGTTCCCGGTGAGGAGCGTTAGTTTCCCGTGTCCACTGACGACTGAAATCTTTTTCCACTTTCCAGCGACATCGTGCGGATGTGCCTTATAGCTTTATTCAAGAAGTAATTTGGTCGTTCCAACTAAGCGCAAAGCCGACTTCAGCTCGACCATTTTAACCATTGTTATTTTTACTTACACCACTTTAATTCTGAGGCGAAAAAAAAGAAAACGGGCATGCCCTAGAGGCATTGAGAAGTTTGTTTTCCAACAGTCACCATATTAAAAATGAATAAACATCCCCGTATTAGAAACTCAAGATTTGTGGGCTTAATTTTAATTGTTTAACATATGTGAACAAGGACCACACCTCAAATACACGCACCCTTACAACTCCATAATTCCGTTGCAAGGTGTGCTACAATGAAAATAAAGAAATGCGTATAATTTGTTTTCCAGTAATTCATCTCAAAGATGCAAATATAGACTTTTTAAAGATGTCTGGATATATGCCATTGGGCATTTTGTCCAGTTTATTTTGTATATTCTTGTAAATACTTCCGTTTTATTCTTGTTTCTCTTCCGTTTGGTGCCGACTATATCTTTCATTGTTTTTTATTTTACCCTAAGCAAGGCAATAAATCCACTAAGACGCAAGTGGTTACTGAGAATATGTGAAAATAAAGAGCTATTAAGGTGAAAGACCAATAAAATGATAAGAATTTTTCAAATCTACAAATCAACCATTCTCCCGTGCATGGAGTATTGCTGCCAAATATGGTCCGGTGCCCGATATGATCCAGAGACGGATATGCAATGCAATTGCCTCTGATCTGGCATCTCGTCTGCAGTCGCTCTCTCGCAGACGCGCCGTCGCTTCTCTGTTTTTTTGACAAATACTTTCATGGAAATTTCTTCGATGAGCTGCTTTCGCTGGTTCCCAGACTTCAAGGATTCAAGCGCCCTACGAGGCTGGCATCTCGTTCCCACCCTTTCACTGTTGAAACTGTTAAATGTAGCCGCCTTTTCTACTCCAATAACTTCATATCTCGCACCTCTCGCCTGTGGAACTCCCTTCCCTTTTCCTGTTTCCCTGATAGCTATAATCTCCAGCTATTCAAATGTAATGTCAATCGACATCTCCAGTTGCCTTGATCTATCCACTATTCTTCTCCTCATACTTTTCTCTATCACTCCTATCTGCTTTAACTCCAAATCCTCTGCAACCCCTTGCGTGCTAGTGGCTTCCCGCCTTGCTTGGAGTGAAATGCTTAAAAAAAAAAAAAAAGATGACCTAAAATAACTATTTACATTGCATTTTAATTTTTAAAGATCAATGTTGGCTAGCTGGCAAGCAACAGGTGCGATAGAAGAAACTGTTAGCATAGAACTTACGGTTACATCTAGCCATTTCAACTGTAAGATGTTAAGACATTATCGCTAACATAGCAGTACGCTTAAATTAAAAAGCTTTATAGAAAAGACACATGGAAGCTGCGTTATGGCGGTGAGAAAGTGACTCAGTCCGAGATGCTAGGTCTGGTCCAATAACATTGCAGATTCGTCTTTAGATTTTATCTAGAATCTCTAAATATATAGTGGAAGCCCCAGGTTAGATCTGGCAGCAATATTCAAAGCAAGAAGGAATGGTAGACTTATCAATGTGTAAGAGAGATTCTGGCGAGAAAAAATTGTCCAGCCCGACACAGGGAATCAACTTTCCTAGCAGATGATATATACCGTTATTCCCCATGTATAATACGCATTTTTTCTATAAAAATTAATAAGCAAAATTAGGGCTGCGTACTATGCACAGTGACAAAAAATCTTTAAAAAATTGCCCTTTCATAGGTTGATTTCAGCTGAGAAATCACTACTCACCACATACTTGACACTAACATTCGGCGATTGCGACCCGATAAGGATGTCAAATACAATCGTATCTACCTGACAATACTTAGAAATGTAAAATAAAATAAGAATTTTCATAAAGCTAAATTGGAATAATATTATTCTATGTTTAAAACCATTTTTTAATAAGTTTAGGAAGCGCTGGCCGTAATGAAATTGAAGATGTACAATTTATAGGGTTTGATTACCAAACAAGGTTTGCGTATTATGCATGAGTAGAAGCATTTTCCCACACTTTCAGAACAATTTTAGGGGTGCGTATTACGGATGAAGGCGTATTATACATTAAGATTTACGGTAATTGATTCAATATAATTTTTTCACTTGTCTGCGGAAAACGATAGCCTTAGAAGGTGCAATGTCTCTCCCCTAGCGAACTCTGTATTTATATAGTTATAACTCTGTATAATTGATAGGTAAAATTATGTGCGTGGTTTTATCGGGGGCTAATTTTTTATGATTATTTTTATTTGTGTATTTTTCTGCTGTGGATTTTGTAAGCATACACTTAGGATTATGAAAGTGTTCTCAATGTATTTTTTTCCTAATCGGATAATAATTGGAGGCTACACATTCTCAGATTTACAAGGTGTCTATTTAAGAGCTCTTAGAATCTGTAGACTCAATTCCAAACAGATTACGAAAAGCGCATCGAAAACATTCAAACTCCTCCAATGTCCAAATTATTTTCTGTTCGATGCAAAACCCAAAGCCGTCCTCTCTTTCTCTTTCTCTCTCTCTCTCTCTCTCTTCCACTATTTCACACGTGCACTTATTCTCTCACTCTCTTCTTTCTCTTTTCTATTTACACGCACTCTCTCTATATTTATCAGTTCCCTCTCTCTCTCTCTCTATCTCTCTCTTGTACACGCTGTTAGCCTCTTCTTTTTCTCTCGAATATAAACAACTAGTCTCTCTTTTTATCTTTTTTATTTCCCTTACACGCATTTTTACATTCCGTCTTTGTCTCTTTAATAAGCAGGCACATAGTTTCTTTGTCTTTTTCGTTTAACTCTCTCGCTCTTCCTCACACATTTAATATCTCTCTATTTATAATTTCTCTCTCTGTTAGACAATGATAATCGCTCTTTTTTATCTTGCTGTTATTCTTCCTCTCTAACTCGAATATTCTCCCTCTCGCTCTGATAAATACACTTTAACGTTTCATTCTCTCTCTCCTACGTACGCATTTCATTTCTCTCTCTTTCTAGACAACATGTCCATATATTTAATCCCCCACCTCTCTCTCACCCCCTCTCTCTCTCTATCTATCTATCTATCTATCTATCTCTGTCATTTTCTCTCTTTCTTACAATCTTAGTTTCTCACTTTCTTCTCTTTCT
This sequence comes from Acanthosepion lycidas, assembly GCA_963932145.1. Lineage (NCBI taxonomy): Eukaryota > Metazoa > Mollusca > Cephalopoda > Sepiida > Sepiidae > Acanthosepion > Acanthosepion lycidas. The sequence continues at coordinate 96,971,082 of OZ010592.1, read as the reverse complement.
CTACAAAACACGTAGACTTAATCTTTCTCTCTTTTTCCCTTATTTCCCTCCCACTCTTGCACACTGTTTTTCTCTTTTCAGCCTCTTATATATACACACACACTCACACTTTTTCACCATCTTTCTCTGTAAGCTACACGCATTTTGCATCTCTTTTACTTTTTCTTTCTTTCTTTCTTTCTTTCTTTTCTTTCTTTCTTTCTTTCTTTTCTTTCTTACCAATACATTTACTCTCTCTCTCTCCATCCCCCTCTCTCTCTTTTCTTTCATGCTTATATGGACACATAAATATATCTGCCTGCGCACAAAAGGAGAGACTACCATTTGCATACACGTGTGTCGAGTTGTTTTAAGATATAATATGTATTTTTCAAGTATTAAATAATTCTCTTCCGTGCGAATAACTCTATCCGAGTTTACAGTGAAAACCATATCTTCGGCCATAAAAAAACAATCGAATCATCCTCTTAAAATTCAATCATAGAAAATAAAAAAAAATAAATTCTATTATTACAACTTCTCCAGTTTCTTTCATTGCTATCATCATCCTCTATCGAGTAACATATTTTCGCCTTATCATATAGATAGTCTTTTTTTTAAATCAATATTTTATATAATTTAACGAGCATTACTACCCAACGTGGCCTTGGATCTTCCGAAAACATGAAATGAAAAACGAATTCTTGAAATGAAGCAGTAGTTGCCATATGTTGTAGAAGCAATGATAAATTTGATTAAATCAGAAGAACTATATCATTCAACTTTTCTTTTTTTTATCACGGAGAATGTCTTATTGAAAATTTTTGAAGGACTTTATCGCAATCACGCCTAAAAAAAACGCCTATATTAAAAAAAACAACAACATATTTTTGAAATAAAAATACAGACAAAAAGATTGTGACGAAGTTGTCACGTTCAATAATAATAATAATAATAATAATAATAATAATAATAATAATAATAATAATAATAACAATTGTTATGGTAATTTACCCACGCACGCATGAACTCTCCCAGCTCTAAATAAGAGCAGCTACTGCTTTTTGTTTTTAATTCCTCATCCCCTCCCTATTTAGGTGGTCAGAGATGTCTGTTCTCTGGTTGATGCGGAACGTCTTTCGTTTCGCGTGTGTGTTTTTCGTATTTGTTGTTATTTCTGAATGAGTGCGTGTCTGTGTGAGTCCTTGCGATGAATGAATGTTTTTTATATATTATTTTAGTCCCACATTGATTTCGTTCAGTTAACTGATGTTTCTGCCACATTTAAGGGTTTTTATTACTAACATTATTTTGTTTAGTTTCTTGTAAATAGTTTTGTTTTCATATTGTAAATACTTATTGAGGCTAGTTTTTAAATTATTGTTTTATTCCTCCCACCCACACAGACAATGAATTGTACATATGGGATTATTTAAGATTTTCATAGAGACAAAGAGGTATTATGGTGAATGTAGTAAGAAAGGTAAGTAAGAATGCGTTGTTTTGGTGTTAAGAATATTGTTTGTATGATTGGGTCAGTGTTTGGGGCTAGATAAGTTTAAAGTTAAGATAGAAGAAGACCGTCCTTTTCCTCATCCCCCTTTCTGGCCTTGTGCTACATTTTGTATCATTATACAAATAAATATTGTGAAGTTTCTAGCAGTCAGCTCTGACAATCGGACCGGACATTCTTGCTGCAACACTCTTGTTTGTATATATTTGTATAACTGCTTCTATTAATATATTTGTTTAACTCAATTCCTCTCTTGTGTCTTTATTTCTGGTCCTAACAAGGCCACATCAATAATAATAATAATAATAATAGTAATAATGATAATAATAGTAGAACCCATGTAAATTAGTCGGATTTACTAATATTTTTTTTATATTGGACTTTGTACTTTTCAACGCTTGACCATTGCAAGATAGTGATCAGAAAAGTGGCAGTCTTAAAAATACTGAAATGTCCCCCAACGTATAGTTATGGTTAGGAAACATGATTTAGCCCCTCACTACAAGCAACTGCCTTTATCAAAGATGAACGCCCTCCAATCCCTCTCTGTGTTACACTCTTTTTTCTCTGTACGTTCCTCTCTCTCTCTCTCTCTCTCTCTCTCTCTCTCTCTCTCTCACTCACTTTCTGTTTTACTCTCTATATCTATGTCTCTTTCTGTTTTCATCACTGGGGCTCAACCCACTCTGGGTTTAATAAGATTTACTATTAGAACATCATCTATTTTCATTATAAAATGATTATAATTATAAAAAGATTTAAATTTGAATAGGTCAGTTGCAGTTAAGGGACGAATTTGTCTTTCTCGCCAAATTCCCGTCCTACGAACATTTCTCTTAATAATAATTTTAAAATAATTTAGCAGACGATGTTATTTATTTATGATATTTATTTTACAAATCCCGACCCAGGAACTGATCTCATAGAAGCCAGGTAAATAGATTCACCCAAACAACTTTTTTAATCATGAAACTTTAAACTAATTTTGCAGCAGAAATTTGTAACCTCGAGCCAACTGATGCTTGTCTCTCTCTTAAGATTAATTAGTGCAGGCAATTTGATGTCTAATTCAAAGCTGCCTTCCTTCAAGGCCACCAGCAGCGCAGCTTATGTTTCTGACTTGAGACGAGTAATAAATTACATCGAATTTACAATATATTAGTCACTTTTGACAAGGCATTTCCTAACCATAGCCAAAAAAGCATTAAAAACTACTAGAAAAACCTGTGAAAATTTCGCGATTTTTCTATTTGAATTTTTTGATGAATCTTAATTCTTCAATTAATGATTAAATAAGCACATGGCAAAGTTCTACAACAATAAAATATTTATAGAAATTTCCCTATCACATCGTTAAATATTTGAGCTTAACAACTTTATTATAATATTACAATAACGATCAAATATGAATGCTGATTAAGAAGTGAGTACAAATGAAAAGATTTGAAACTGACTACTTTTTCCATTTTACTGAAACAGTTGTTAAACACTTCTATCCTCCTCCTTTCATTTTATCACTGAAACCAAGTAGCGTCTCTGGTATATCTTTTCCATCTTTACATGCAATCAAAACAGAATAGTCCATTATTCATGAGATATTGGTAGGAAACAAACACTTCTATCTTCCCTTCTTTTTCATTTTTTCTGATATAACTATATCTTTCCACGCAATCAAAATGAAATAGTCCATTATTTATTAGGTATTGGTAGGAAACATTAAATACTTTTATCTTCCCTTCTTTTTATTTTCTCACTGATACCAAGCAGCATCTCTGGAATAACTGTAGTGATTTTGAGCCTCACTTGGTGCCCTGCAGTAATGGACTTTTACTACACTAATCTTAGTAAAATAGAAATACTCATGAAAATTTCACGATTTTCCTATTTGAATTTTTTGATGAATCTTAATTCTTCAATTAATGATTAAATAAGCTCATGGCAAAGTTCTACAACAATAAAATATTTATAGAAATTTCCCTATCACATCGTTAAATATTTGAGCTTAACAACATTAACAAAATATTACAATAACAGTCTTAAATATGAATGCTGATCGTTATAGCCGAAGCGCCGACAACTTTTCTGACGACTAAGTTAACAGCCAGAATAGGGGTTTGGAACATCAGAATCCTATACAAGACCAGCAAAATAGCACAGAGAAATGCACAGGTACAACTTGACATCTAGAAACGGAATTGGGTATGAATAGGCCACACCAGTCTGTTTCTAGTTTCACCAGACAAGCCCTTGACTGGAATCCACAAAGGAAGCGAAAACTGGGTCGATCAAAACAGACATGGCACAGAAGTGTTGACGCAGAGGTGAAGGCAGCCGTCACGACATGTGCCGAGCTGAAGAGGATCGCTCGGAATTGCGTCCGTTGGAGAGGGAATCAAGAGGCATAATTCAAAAATCCTAAATATGAATGCTGGCAGTTGTTTTAAGTTGTGGGTACGAATAAAAAGATTTCAAATTAACATTTTCCATTTCCCTGAAATAGATGTTAATCAATTCTCTCTCCCCACCCCACACTTTTTTCTTCCTTTCATTTTCACACTGCGTCCAAGTAGCGTAGGTTTTTTTTTTTTTTTTTTTTTTTTTTTTTTTATGCAATCAAAAGAGAATAGTCCATTATTTATGGTGTATTGGCAAGGCGTAACGGTCGGGCAAACTAATGAATAACGGGACAATGACAATTATAATAGGATATTTGTTTTATGTTGTAACTTAGGAAGAGTTACTGAATGAGGAATAACCAAAACGGAGGTTGGAGATGAAATGGTAAACTTTATAGCATCAAGAAAATACAATACTCGCCAGCGACGTCAAGTAAGTAAACCACTGCCAGTGTAGACTACTTAGACAGCATCTTACCACTTACTCACAATTGCGTCCAACGTATTTATGAGGATTAGGACATACCTATTAGTGTTCATAGGTACGGTATATAACACTTCCCAAATACACAATTACACACAAACACACACACACACACACACACACACACATATATATATATATATATATATATATATATTCTTTCTTTCTTTCTGTTGTAACCTAGGAAGTATTACTGATGAGGAATAAGCAAAATGAAACTTGTAAATGAAACTGTAATCTTTTAACATAAACAAAATATAATACTAAGCAGCGGCATAAATTAGGTAAGCCACTGTTAGTGGGTGGATTACTTATACAGCATATTACGATATTTACCTGCCTTCCCACGAGGTAGGATGCGACACAAGGCCAAATTTAATATCGGGAAATCCGAGGCCATCGAGTCAGGTAAAAATTGCCCGTAGACCCAGAATACGTTGGATCGGATATCTGTCTATTTCCCTGGGCAAGACTCTGCCCTTCAGCATAGACTTCTCCGGGTAGCTCTTTGGCCGATGGCATAGAGTTCGACACGGCGAGAGCTTCCCACGTAACAGCTCACGCTGCCAGGGTAGACAGCTTACTGCACTCCGCCCATTTACAACAGCGCCCAACGTATTTATGAGGATTGGGACATACCCATCAGTGTTCATAGGTACGGTATATAAAACTGCCGAAATACACAATTACACACAAACACACACACAGGTATATATATATATATATATATATATATATATATATATATATATATATGTTTGAAACAGTACAGAAACGTATTATAGCGTAAAAACAAGAATTTTTTTATTATAGGCCATGATAGATTTAAAATAAAAACACACCCCAGTCGACCGGTTTCGTCCCCTCTCATCAGAACTGTTAACGGGGAACACACATTATGAAGAGAGAAAAAAAGAAAGAAAGAAAGTCTGTCATGGATGACGTGAATGAATGGACAGGGAAAGAAAAAAGTATATAATCATAAAAGTTATACCAACAAAGATGCTAGAGTCGCAGCACAGCAAGTCCAAGCAAACAGTTTCTTTGTTTACAAAGAGCAGGTTGCCCGGACCTGGTGTACAACGTCTCCAACACCTTAAGTTGGAATAATGAGTGTGCTCTGGCCAAAACGGAAAACCAGTTCACACTGAAATCCATCGCACATGTGGGATTCTTTATAAAGTGATCTGCAATCGAAGACCCATACGTGTTACGAATAGTATCGCCCAACGGAAAATGTTTATTCAGTATTATAGCAGGTACGTGTTGTTTAATTCTAACGTCCAACCGCTGTGTCGTTCTACCTATGTAATCGCATCCACAACTACATTTGAAATGGTAAATAACAGAATTAATATGGTGTGTGTGGGGGGGTAGAACATCTTTACACATAGACGAAAGGATGGACTTAGTTTGAAAGACAACACGAACATTGGCTGCAAAATAACCCTGACGTGAGCTACATGAAATACGCTTGGCGAAGGATTCACTAATCCTACCCAACTACGGTAAAAATTCCATACTTTGTGTTCCCTGTTACAGTTCTGATGAGAGGGGACTAAACCGGTCGACTGGTGGGTGTTTTTATTTTAAATCTATCATGGCCTATAATAAAAAAAATTCTCGCTTTTTATGCCATAATATATATGGTATATACGGAAGCGTCATTTAGCTTGATGTGCCGTACAGGATACAGGTTCGAATCCAGTCGGAGGACGAATATTTTCTATGAAAATTTCTCGGACATTCAGGCCGGTAAATGTCATTTAATACTGTTTATTATAAACAGAGAATTTACTTAAATATTTGTACCTATAAAAAGAATGTTAATATAAAAATTTCTTAATATATATATATATATGTGTGTGTGTGTGTGTGTGAAAAGTGTGTGTATATAAATATAAATATATATATATATATATATATATATATATATATATATATATATATATAATTATTTATATATTATATGCGCGGTACTTATTAGAAAGCGTTCAATATCATAGATAGAGCTAACATATATGGTTGGATAGATGTGAGCTTGTTACCCTGGGTTTTACGCTTTAGCGATCAGCGTGAAACCCAGGGTCACAAGCTCACATCTATCCAGACATATATATATATATATATATATATATATATATATATATATATATATATATATATATATATATATATATATATAATAGTCACTTGTCCCTGCTTTTGTCACTGACTTGGTTAATTAATTGTGGGAATTATTTTAATATATCTAAAAGTATTGAAATTTTCAATCCGCTGTAAAAGGACGAAAAAATATTTCAATTATATTATTCATGAAAAATTGCATTAAGAAAAAACATTAAAATATCATCATATAATGTTTATGCTTGCCCTTCCTTTTGTTAGTCCGCACGACCGTTACGTTCTACCAGTACTGCATAAATTGTTGTAACCTAGAAAGGAATGAGGAATAACCAAAACGGGGGCTTGAAATGAAATGGTAATCTTTATAACATCAACAAAATTCAATACTTGCTAGCGTGAAATAGGTAAACCACTGTTAGTGGTGGGCTACTTAGACAGCATATTACGATATTTACCTGCCTCCTCAGGAGGTAGTATGCGTCACAAAGCCAAATTTAATGTGGGGAAATCCGAGCCCGTCGGTTCGCGAAAAAATTGCCCGTAGATCCCCGCATACGCAGGATCGTGTATATGTCTACCTTCCGGGACGAGACTCTACCCTTCGGCATAGCCTAACTCGGGTTCCTCTCTGTCCCATGGCAGAGAGTTCGACACGGCAAGAGCTTCCCACGCTGCCAGCTCACGCTGCCAGTTTAGGCAGCAGATTTTCCCCACTTACAATAGTGTCAAAAGTATTTATAAGGATTGGCTCATACCTATTAATGTTCATAGGTACGGTATATAACAATTTGATATTTTACGCCCAAAGAAGAAACCATTTTAGTACAGTTGACTGTTCTTCTTGATAAGAAATATTTTATATATTTGAGGACACTTGATTTTAAACAAAAAAATTAAGATTTTTTTACTTGTGAGATTTTTACGCCATAAAGTGACAAAACCATCACTATTAGCATCTAACCAGGCGCAATTGGTAAGAATACTCCATCTTGGGTCTGGTATGGCTCTTGTAAAGCTAGAGTATTGAAGGAAGATTCAGATACTTACAAGGAAGCAGCCATTTTCCTAGCATATATGAGATTTCATTTTAAAATAAGAAAACCGACTCAAAAAATACAAAGACAGTTTTGGATCTTGTAGATCGTATCTGAAACAAACAATTTTTTTTTAAAGTCTGTAATAATTAAATTGTTCTACCAAAAACGCGTTAATGTCCATCATAACATCCGAAGTTAATTATAAAAATAAAAAATAAAAATCGATATTTTTTTTTAATTCTTTCCCTCAAATTAATGTCACTGAATCACAATTAGTTACTGAGAATCGAAAACGCTGAGAAAAAAAATTAATGAGGGGGGAAAAGACAATAAAAGACCAGGTTTCAGGAAGACAGAAAATGGCGGTTGATGTTTCATTTAAACTTTCAAAGATCGTATGCGACAGGAAAGTGGGAAACCAGAAGGGAGTTCCACAACCGAGAAGTGCGAGAAAAGAAACTGTTAGAATAGAACTTACGGTTGCATCTAGGTATTTCAACAATAAAACGATGAAACCTAATTGCCAGTCGAGTACGACTTCTAAATTCATGTGGTTGAAGTAACAAGGAGAAAATCTTAATACTTGCCATGAACATATTTATAGAAATAATTCACGCCGAGATGCCAGATCAAGACTGATAATTTTACAGATCCTTCAGTGGATTTTATAAATTATAAATTATAAAAATTAAATTAAAATTTTGATATTAACTATAAAACTCAAATAAAAAATCGATTATTAATTATAAAAAAATAAGAATAAAAATCCAAAATTAATTACAAAAGCAAAATTAATAATTCCGTATTAATTATAAAATAAAATAAAATACGGTATTAATTATAAAATAAAATAATATATGGTATTAATTATTGTTATGGGACCTTAACCAAAATAACATAATGGACTACTCCATACCTAATAAATACTGCGCCTCAAGAGGAAGGAGTGAGTTCAGCCCGAAGTCGGGCGACCGGCTGATCGGTTGAACTTTGCCTTCAGGCGGGGAGGAACCCGAACGAGGCTACGCCGAAGGGCAGAGTCTCTTTCAGGGAGGTAAACCGACCCTAAACCCGTTTATACGGGTTCAAAGAGCATATTTTTGGCCGAACCCACGGGCTCGGAGATCCCAAGTTGAACCGGCCTTGTGCCACATGATGCCCTCATTTGAGGGTCCCTAAATACCGTTCAGTCTGAAGTTGGACGGCCGGCTGATCGGTTGAACTCTCTGCCTTCGGGCAGGGAGGAACCCGAACGAGGCTACGCCGAAGGGCAGAGTCTCTTTCGGGGAGGTAAACCGACCCTGAACCCGTTTATACGGGTTCAAAGGACATATTTTTGGCCGAGCCCACGGGCTCGGAGGTCCCACGTTAAACCAGCCTTGTGCCACATGGTGTCCTCGTGGGAGGGGGTGACTAAATACTGTTCAGTCTGAAGTCTGGAGTGAAGTCCGTCAGGAGTATGTCAGTCAGTCAGAGCGAGCGAGTCAGTCAGTCGAGTCAGAGGCAGACCGAAACAGAGTCGCTTTCAGAAAAGTACTACTAAACCTGATTGTTCATACTAACATTTCTACTTCTCTGTATATATTCCTGTTTGTAATATATCTGTGTTATTCCATACCTGTGTTCGTGTTCTTCTTTATTGGTTCTACCTTGGACTATCATCGTGGTACAAGGAACCGCACCATAACAATTATAAAATAAAATAAAATACGGTATTAATTATAAAAATAAAATATAAATCCTGTACTAATTTTACAAATTGACTTTTATCTTCATCTTCATTACCACATCGGTTGGCGAAATAAAGGGTTCGGTTTGAAATTCCAATCACCTGAAGAATACCGGAGCGTACAACGGCCGAAATGTTGTGAATATATCATTGAAGATGAGGATAACAGTCCGAATAACGTAAATTATGCAAGTAATCATAATACCTCATCTCAGAGAAATAGAGAGATATTGAAGGCATGGCACGTGGAACTGCAACAATATACACCGGTGAACGAAATAAAGGGTTCGATTTTATAATCACATGAAGAAGGCCGGAGCGTACAACGGTCGAAACGTTGTGAAAATGGCAATGATGATAAGGATAACAGCCCGAATAATGTAAATAATGCAAGTAATTAAAATACCTCGTCACAGAGATATTGAAGGCATGGCACGTGGAACTAGAGCAATATACCCTGTTGGACTAAATAATGGGTTCGGTTCGAAAGTGCAATCACCTGAAGAAGGCCGCAGTTTACAACCGTCGAAACGTTGTGAATATGGCAATGAAAATGAGAATAACAGCCCGAATAATGTAAATAATGCAAGTAATCACAATACCTCATCTCAGAGATATAGACAGACAGTGGTATTAATTATAAAAATAAAATCCGGTAATAATCTAAATATAAATCAGTTATTAATTTTGAAAATAAAAACAAAAATTCGGTATGAATTAACTTATTTTCTGGCTTGCAAGACGCTGCGGCTTGCAAGACGCACCCTAATATTGGAAAGAAATTTCTAAGAAAAAACGTCATTCTTATACAACAACACATTGGCCATGCGTCCCTCATATACTGGCGCCACGTAACGTTTAAATTAAACATTCTTCCGATATTCTTGGTACGGCGATGGCATATTAATTGGTGGTAAGTAAATACACTACGCATCATTTATTGTCCATAGGTGATAATTTCCAAGACAAAACAAAAAGATTGTAATACGTGTGACAGCCTGGTGAAAACTGATATTCTCACGACATAAGAGTGTGAGCAAACCTACAATATCAAGGTGAAGATCAGAAAAGATCCCAATGCTGCTAGTCAAGAGAACATGTTTAAGGTTGTGGCTCGGCTCCAGGAAGGTTTATAGTCTTGGAAATACTAGTAACAGCTAAGTACTGAGGTTACATCAAATAAAAGGCTGAATTAAATAGATATCTAGTGTAATGCCTCAACCTATAAATCCGTGTCCCAATCAGTCAAGCCAATTAGGTGAGCGCCCAAGCTTACTTAAACCTTGGCGTTGCCTTACATTCGTCTTGGTAGACGCACACGTATTTTTCAGAGTATTTTTTAGAAAAAAAGTGCGTGTTGTAAGCCAGAAAATAACGTATATATTTATTACAAAACTTCAAAAATTCGCAGATTAATTATAGCTTTATAAAAATCTGCTGTTAATTAGAGTTTTCTAGGTATAAGTTTGCATCTTGCTAGTTCAATAGTAAAGCAGTGAGACCTAATTGCCAATCTATAGCACGTAGTCGAAACTCTAAGGAGAAAAGCCCATCAGAACAATTGCCTAGGAAATATTTGTGGAAAGAGAGATGGAAGTTAAGTGACATCGGTGAGATATTGACTGAAGTAGAAATACCAAGACATCAGAATCCGAACCATTAGAGACGCTTGTTTAAAATTTGTCAAGAATCTCGAGATGTATATCAGGAGCACCAGACCAGATACGGCAACATTATTCAAAGCATGGAAGAAGTGTATATATGTGAATGTGAAAAATAGATTTTGAAGAGAAAAATTATCTGTCACGACAGTGCGTAACAATTTTCCTTGCAGTAAACCTAGCAATTGATTCAATCTAATGAGTTCACTTCATGACAGTGGAAAGAAAGATTTTGCTCTTCTGGAGGTTAGCATCAGCCATGGTAAAAGCAGGCAGGAAAGGTTCGTTATGGTGATTAAATAAAAGGAATTTTGTTGTAGAGGCCTTAAAATTTACAATCTATTCCTTGTCCAAGTTAACTACTGATTGAAGGTCCGTACCTAAAGAGTTTCACATCCAGAGGTTAGCATCAACCAGTGTGATGGCAGACAGAAAAAAGGTTCTCTATAGTGATTAAATGAAAGCAATTTTATTTTAAAGGCGTTAAAATTTACAATTCATTCCTTGCCCCAGTTAACCACTGATTGAAGATCCTGACCTAGAGAGTTTCTTATCCGGACACTAGCATCAGCCATGGTGATAGCAGACAGAAATGTGTCTCTACGGTGATTAAATGAAATAAATTTTGTTTTGGAGCGGGTTAAAATTTACAGGCCATTCCTTGCCCCAGTTAACCACTAATTGCAGGTACTTTTCGAGCGCAATTAGCAATTTTATTTTGTCGGACCTGTTGGACTTGCTATTAAGGCAGGAGTAAATATCTCGGAACTAATGATATCGGGAAGGTCTTTGATGAAGATAAAGAACGACCTTAGTTACACGATTTGGTAGGAACGATTGTATTAAGCCAAATATGCGTCCAGAGATATCGTAACCTTTGAACTTGCAGAGAAAGCCATCATATCAAACCCTGTCTAAAGCCTTCGAGATATATAAAGTCACAGCCTACCTTTGACGTTATTATCTAAAGTCTGATAGGCAAATTCGGTAGTAGTCGTTAACACATCAACCATAGACCTGGAGAAACGGAAGCCATATTCTAAGGATATGGATGGGATTGTAAAAAGTAAATCAATCCTGGGGACTTCTTCAGAGTCACACAGGTGGATATAAAAGTAACTATTTGGCTATATTGCTAGAGAATAATTCTAAGATTCTACAAAGCTCTCTTGCAAATTTTCTTTAAGAATAGTAAAATTCAGAGGAATTTCTAATGAATTCCTAATCAGAGGGAAGGAGGGTGAATGAAGAAAAGCAAATTGCTTTTTTTCTGTCGTAAAAAAGACAGAAGTTTCGCGAACTTCTGATTATAAAATGGGACAAAATACTCAAAGTGCAATAGATATTATAGCGAAGCCAATGAATTTCTCCCGATACACAGAGAGATAAGCAAGTTCCTGGTTCATTTTGTGTCATACAAGGTCGAATTAGTAAGCATATATACAGGCAAAAGACGGAACTTTTTCTTGAGTAGCGATCAATTAACTCATCCGAGGACCTTTTTTATTCTTTTCTTTTTTTTAAGCGAGGTCGCCTAATGCAAGGCAATAAAGCCACTAAGACACAAGCGGTTAGTCGGCGTGAAACAATGAGAGAACGGAAAACATTATAAAAGATCAAAAACAATAGAAGAGTAATCTGGAAGATGGTAGATAACGATTGATAATTTATTTTTTGAAGAACAAAGTTGGCTGGAATGCTTCGAAACGAAAGAGACTTCCACAATCGAGAAGTACAAGTAAATAAACTGTTAACATAGACCTTACATTAACCCGACTCAACTGTAAATTGATGAGACCTCACCGCCAGTCAAGTACTGCGCTTAAATTTTTTTTTTAAGTCTACGTACCATAGCGAAGAGCTCATCCAAACAATGAAAGTATTGATAGAAATGTTACAAGGAGTCGATGGAAAAGTGACTGAAGCTGAGCTGCCAGATCAGGACCAATAATATTGCTGATTCTTTGGATTTTATCAGGTATCACTAGATATATAGCAGAAGCACCGGGGTATATGGGGCAGCAACATTCTAAGTATGGACGAATGGTAGAATTATAGATATCCATGATAGATTCTGGTGAAAAACTGTCTAGTACGTCACAATGCATCAAATTTTTTTGAAGCTGACCTAGCAATGAATTCAATATAATATTTCCACTTCATGTTAGCCGAGAAAATTAGCCCGAGAGGTCCCAATGGGGCACTTTCTTGGATGTTATAAAAATAATTTAATAATAGCTATCGAGTTCTTGACCCAAACCAAACAAGAAATAGTGAACTACATATGTCGTCGCAAGTCCCGCAACATATGAGGATCCTTGTGGTAACATCTACTGTAACCATAGCAACATCTTTTGTCTAGAACTATGTGTGATACTATGGACACCCACGTAGAAAAAAGATGTAGATTTGAATCAATGTCAACTGTTACTGTTTTATAGCCACTAGATGTTTCTTTGTGAAGTCTATTTCTCTAAAAGGCATCCACTTTAACCGAAGGGGAACGGGGAAATAAAGGAGTGGATGAGGGATTTTTGAGACTACCGGACAGCGTAACAAATATTTCTGAGTTTAGCTCTACATTAACAGTGATGCTTGGGACCAGAGGTCCAGTTCCAGGCCGTTCATATTGAGAGACGAAATTGTCCGTCACATGTTTCCAATGGCACCCGTTTGTATTTCTAGCTGAGAGGGGGAGTGCTAGACTATGAAATCGACATAGAAAAAATTATCAAAGTGTCAATTACATAACCACCCAGACGAAGAAAAAGAACCTTTTTTTATAATATGCGAAACAGGGTTTGTGTTATTATTTTTGGACATAAAGTTTGCCTTTCATTTTGCTACAGTGTGAGCGTGAATCAATCCCTTCCCTGTTTTCGGTGCACACCGACGATATCGAGAATAGAAATGTAACGCAAGTCAGTCATTGGCAGGTCGGTGTGAAGCTTGAACGAGGGTCGCTTTTATAAGTTTACAGATATAATTTGACTGAGCCTGTCTCCCTTCAGGACGATCATTTTTAATTTAGAGTTTTCCTTCTCCTGGATTAGTTGGCACCTTAAGGTTAGAAAATTACGTCACCACTACTAATTAACCTTAGGCAAAAGAGATACGTTCATGCCTTTCGCAAGGGTATTTGTGTAAAAGTGAGTGTAATGGACTCGGCCGGAATTTGACCTCGGTTCGAAGATTCTCCCTTTCGACTTGCTTAAACTGCCGGCGTACCCTTTTATTTCATGGCATGTTGGGAGGAGCATGTCGTTAAGTAACTAGTCTTGCAAATTTCTACAGATAGGTACAGCGCTCTATATATTTGGCCTTGTGCCAAACTAGGCTAAACTTAGCAGGTGATAATATAGAAAAGAGCATTACGACTTATAATGAAGTATGAAGAAGAAATAATAAATGAATAGAAGAAAAAAAATAGAGAAGATAAAGAAGAAAAAAGAAAAGAAGAAAAAGAAAAAAGAAGAAAAGAAGAAAAGGAGGAGAAGAAAAAAGGAGAAGAAAAAAGGAAAAAAAAGAAAAAGAAGAAGAAAAAGAAAAAGAAGAAAAAGAAAGCGATGAAGAAAAGAAGAAAAAAGAAAATAAGAAGAAAATAAAAAAGATGAAAAGAGAAAAAAGAGAACGATGAAGAAAAAAGAAGAAAAAGTAGAAAATAAGAAAAAAAAGAAAAATAATAAGAAAAAAATAAAGAAGAAAAAGGAGACATTATTTACATTATTCGGACTATTGTCCTCATCTTGGTCGCGATATTTATTACAAATTTTCCGCCGTTGTACGCTTCGGCCTTCTTCAAGTGGTTGGAATGTCGAACTGAACCCGTTATTTCGCTCACTGGGATAGACTGTTCTAGTTCCACGTGCCATGTTTTAATGGATGTCAGTTGTCAGTTATCTCCTGTTAATTCCCCTCTGAAAGTCCTCCATTGCCTTAACCGGGTATTGAACTCACACTCTTTGGGTCCTGTGACTGGAACTAACTAACGCCTTTATCCACTATGACATGTGTCTTTGAGGAAGGGTTCAATTCGACATTCCAACCACCTGAAGAAGGCCGGAGCGTACAGCGTCGGAAATGTTGTAATAAATATGGCGACCAAGATGAAGACGATAGTCAGAATAATGTAAGTAATATACATAATACCTCATCTAAGAAATATAGACAGATACTGAAGAAAAAGGAGAAATAAAGAAAAAAAAGTATAAAAATATGAAAAAAGAAGACGAAAAAGCAGAATATAATAGAGTGTTTCTATGCTTTCGTCGACTATTTGAAGAAATTTTGAAAAAATATAAAAAAAACAAACAAAAACACAATGAAGTTAATGATTTTCTAAAATGTCTTCCTTCCATACGTCAAAGAATTTTCAGTGGAATCTTGAAGCCGTGATTCAAATTACTTAGTCGTAACAATAAAAAAGACTGATCGATATTATCAAATTCGTAGAAAATTCGAGAAACTGAAATAATTTTGTTTTTGCCGATTTAATACAGGATGAATGTCCAGAAAGCAATATTTTAATAGAAAAAAATTTCAACGAAATTTATTGTTTAAAAAATACGTTTTACGATAAAATGAAAATATTTCAATATATATTATCAACACAATTTAAAAAAAAAAAAGCAACTTCGGCTCATCTTAAACGCACGAAACACTGAAGACTTAAAAGATCAGCCTTAAGATTACAAGCAATTGTGGTTTTAATTACGAACATTCTCCTAGTAACAACGATACAATGTAATTTGGACTTTTGCTTGAAATCACATAACAATTTACACGTATTTCGTACACTTCATATTGGAATATAAGGAACAAAACATTTGTGTTGACCGTGATAAAAAGGATAGGATTATTAAACATATGTGTAAACTTCATTGCCGCTAAAAACAACATTCCATTCCCTTAAATTATTACATATGTTACGTCAAGGAATTATTAAAAAGGTAAGCCAACACTTTCATTCCCTCTAATGATTACATACATAACGGATAGGATTTATTTAACAAATACGTCAACACTTTCATTCCCTCTAATGATTACATATATAACAGATAGGATTTATTCAACAAATACGTCAACACTTTCATTCCCTCTAATGATTACATATATAACGGATAGGATTTATTAAACAAACACGTCAACAGTTTCATTCCCTCTAATGATTACATATATAACGGATAGGATTTATTAAACAAATACGTCAATACTTTCATTCCCTCTAATGATTACATATATAACTGATAGGATTCATTAAACAAATACATTAACACTCTCATTCCGTCGAATGATTACATATATAACGGATAGGATTTATTAAACAAATACGCCAACACTTTTATTCCCTCTAATGATTACATATATAACGGATAGGATTTATTAACCAAATACGTCAACAGTTTCATTCCCTCTAATGATTACATATATAACGGATAGGATTTATTAAACAAATACGTCAACACTTTCAATCCCTCTAATGATTACATATATAACGGATAGGATTTATTAAACAAATACGTCAACAGTTTCATTCCCTCTAATGATTACATATATAACGGATAGGATTTATTAAACAAATACGCCAACACTTTTATTCCCTCTAATGATTACATATATAACGGATAGGATTTATTAAACAAATACGTCAACAGTTTCATTCCCTCTAATGATTACATATATAACGGATAGGATTTATTAAACAAATACGTCAACACTTTCATTCCCTCTAATGATTACATATATAACGGATAGGATTTATTAAACAAATACGTCAACAGTTTCATTCCCTCTAATGATTACATATATAACGGATAGGATTTATTAAACAAATACGTCAACACTTTCAATCCCTCTAATGATTACATATATAACGGATAGGATTTATTAAACAAATACGTCAACAGTTTCATTCCCTCTAATGATTACATATATAACTGATAGGATTTATTAAACAAATACGTCAACACTTTCATTCCCTCTAATGATTACATATATAACGGATAGGATTTATTAAACAAATACGTCAACAGTTTCATTCCCTCTAATGATTACATATATAACGGATAGGATTTATTAAACAAATACGTCAACACTTTCATTCCCTCTAATGATTACATATATAACGGATAGGATTTATTAAACAAATACGTCAAAACTTTCATTCCCTCTAATGATTACATATATAACGGATAGGATTTATTAAACAAATACGTCAACACTTTCATTCCCTCTAATGATTACATATATAACGGATAGGATTTATTAAACAAATACGTCAACACTTTCATTCCCTCTAATGATTACATATATAACGGATAGGATTTATTTAACAAATACATCAACACTTTCATTCCCTCTAATGATTACATATATAACGGATAGGATTTATTAAACAAATACGTCAACACTTTCATTCCCTCTAATGATTACATATATAACTGATAGGATTCATTAAACAAATACATTAACACTCTCATTCCGTCGAATGATTACATATATAACGGATAGGATTTATCAAGCAAATACATCAAAACTTGTATTGCCTCGTATAAATATATATATATATATATATATATAAATATAAAAGTGAACATAGAAGTCAACACTTAGAGGCGACAGTCTGTTTCATGCTATATGCAATCGTCAGGCCTGACGATTGCATATAGCATGAAACAGACTGTCGCCTCTAAGTGTTGACTTCTATGTTCACTTTTATATTTACACACGCTCTATCTCTGATATTGAGCACTTTATTCCATAAATATAGCACACCTTAAGACTATATTTCTTTATATATATATATATATATATATATATATATATATATATATATATATATATATATATATATAAGGTGGAGGATTTATTATATTCAACGCCTCAAAACTTTCATTCCCTTTGATGATTTCAAACTGCCTATTTTTAAGATTTTTTTTTAACCTATTGACGGTCATAGGTCCATTCTACTTTTTTCATTTCATCGCAAAAAATTTTGTGATTTGTGAAAATCCCTATAGTTATCATTTCGTCTAAAAATTTGAATCTTTCTATGAATCCTTATCTTTCTCTCTCTCTCTCTCTCTCTCTCACTCTCTCTTCTCCCCTCCCACTTGTTCCTTTCAAAGATGTTAATGAATGTCTACCTATTCGTCATTCTGCCTGCAACCTTATCGTTCCTCGCAAAAAAAAAAAAAAAAAAAAAAATGAGTGTCCGTTTGTCCCTATCCGTCACTCTGCCTATAAGTATATCGTTCCTACCAACAAGAAAATGAGCGGCCGTTTGTCCCTATCAGTCATTCTGCCTATAAGCATATCGTTCCTACCAACAAGAAAATGAGCGGCCGTTTGTCCCTATCAGTCATTCTGCCTATAAGCATATCGTTCCTACCAACAAGAAAATGAGTGGCCGTTTGTCCCTATCAGCCATTCTGCCCGTAACCTAATCGTTCCTGGCAACAACAAAAAAATAAAAAAAGAGCGGCCGTTTGTCCCTATGCGTCATTCTGCCTGATTCACTGACACATCATTATACAAATGGGAATGTTTCTCTGTCTGTGTCGGCTGTGTGTCACTGCCTGATTCAATGACGTTCCTTGCCAAAATGTGGGCCGTTATCTATTTCTCTTTCTCTCTGCCGTCTGAAATGCCTTGAGAAATATAAACGGTTGTCTATCTATCTGTCATTCTCTTTGCCTTCCTGTCATGTTTCGAAAAACTGTTAATATTTGTCTATCTACCTACCATTAATCTGCCGTCTTTTCAGTCGTTCCTTGGAAAACTGCAAACGGTTGTCTGTCGCCATCTGTCTGATTTATAACGAGCCAATGTCATACATGCGAACTTTTGTCTTCCAAGTGTCATCCAAGATTTAGTTGACAGCTCAATGTCTCTCTAGCTTCGTTGCAGCTTGTTTTCCTGGTGCAATTTTTACTTCCGAACTGTTTAAATACGGCCAGATTTCTTCATTGACGTCATTTCGCTAGCATTGCAGCTGCACTGCCTCATAATTACGTACAATCATTGCGGATGGCCGCTGTTCAGAATCAACTTTCTTGTTGTTCACAATGAGTCAATGTAAAAAAACGTCTGGAATCGGCATTGGCGCGAAAAACAGAAGACAAAGATGCAAAGAAAAATAGAATGCAGACGATCAGCGAGGAAGACATTGGGTAAGATGGGAATGATGAAAGTGGACGGATGGAAGGAGAAATAAAGCTAAATATTAAAGAGTGTGCGGTGAAGAAAGAAAGAATTGAAGAGGAAGATAATAAAGCATAGGGAAGATGATACAAAGAAAGAAAGAAAGAAAGAAAGAAAGAAACGGGGTAAAGAAAGAAACGGGGAAAAAGAAAAAGAAGGAAAAGATTTATTTTGATTGACTTGTCTGTTTAAAGGTACATCAACATATAGTTAATTTTAATGCCGAAATGTAATTTTCTTAGAAGCTTGAAATAAATAAAAATATGAAATATGTTATTCTGCTTTCACAATCGAATACATGGTAGAGGATACTCAGCTTTTGTGCATATACAGGTTTGTGTGGACATGGATACTACAGGTGTGTTCTATGCTGTAGATTTGTTGAAGTTATATTTTGGAATACATTTTGATTTAAGAAGAAGGATGTGATATGGCTTAATGTCATGAATGTTCTTTGTTCTTTGGTCGTATTTTAAACCGATTCTGGTGAACTTGCTACAATTTGTTTGTAGTTGGTAATTTATATAAAAATGTATTACTGGTATTTTTACAATAAAAATGTATTCATATACTTTCATGGTGTTTTATTTTTGTTTGGGAGGGTTCCCTATTTGTCCATAGCTGGTACCCTAACTGGTGCAACTACCCCGAGTCAGCGTGGACCTAGGAATAGCAGCAATTAAGAGATGGTTCCACGCTCATGAAAACCGCCAATCTCCAGATCAGAGACATTGCTGCCGGATGTAGTTTATCGTTATACGCAGGACTAAAGAAAGAAAGACAGAATACTTATATAAATATACACTACATTAAAAAAGTTTCAGTTTCGCATTTCTTTAAAAACACACAATAAAATAAGATGTTTCGTATTTTTTCAAGTAAAAGGTAAAATTTCAACAACTACAGTGTATTTGATTTTATTTTTAAAAAATAAGCGCTTAACTATAAAAGATGATCATAGAACATTGTATTTTGTTTTCATCAATAAAACCACCATCTGCCTTAATTACTGATTTACAAATTTTTGGCATTCTTCCAACAGTTTTTGAAACAAAAGTAGCCTTCCAAAGCATTCTTCAATACTATAAAAAGCTCACTCTTACTCTTTGGTTATTCTCTTCGAACTCTCCTATCCAATTTATCCCATACTAATTCAATTTTGTTTCTTTTTTTGACTCCAGGTAATTTTGACATAATTTACAAGAATGTAAACCAGATGGCATAGCATATCTTTGCAAAGATTGCATCATTTTATTTTTTTATTTTTATTTATTTATGTATTTATTTTTTTATTTTTTATTTATTTTATTTTTATTTTTTTATTTATTTTTTTTTATTTTTTTTATTCCATTGATCTGAATCAAATCTCCAGCACCTTTGATAGTTTCAAAATGTCTAACGAGGGGTTAATAGGAAAAACAATATAAGGATGAAGCACTAGTAGTTAGGGCTTTGTTAAAAATGAATGTCTTCCGAGGCGTCGAATATGGCCGCTGTGCAGAGGCAGTCAGGAATATCCGATCGACATGTTGTCTGCGTCACAATGCCGGATAATCAGACCATGACTTTAAATGCGGACATATGTGAGGTTTTCTCTGACTACTTTCAGGATCTGTTCATGATACAGATCATTCATAATTTAATAAAATGTCGTATGGCCAGACGAGTCCAAATTTGAATATTTGATAGTAAGAGAAACCTGTACGAAAACTGAAAAATAAAAACAAATAGTTTGTAGTTAGAGAAATTTTATCTTTTACTTTAAAAAGAAATGTAGAAATATCTCAATTTAACATGTTCTTTTTTTAAGAAATGGAGACTTTCCTCAAACTTTTTGCCTGTAGTGTATTTCTTTGAATAAATGGACGTTTTGTATTATGATTGGCTTAATGTACAGAATAATTCGTGGGGCAGCATACTGCGTATGGAGTCAGAGAAAGAAAGAAATCGATGTATTTATATGAATAATGTCGTCTAAGTGTTATCGTCTGGAACCAAACTCGGTATATTCCTACCTGGCGTGTTTAGCGCGTTTTCGGCAGCCTCGTTTTCATATTCAGCTTTTGTGTAACACGGATGGAATATATGCGTCGGAATTTTTATTTCCACGTTTAGAATTCAGACATACGGTGAAAAATGAAATCAAAAACAACAATACAAAAAAACCTGGAATATCCTGAAAAAAATTACATATGCGACATCGCAATTTGCTTTTCATATACAAATCAGAGTATAAGAGGATGGATCGATAAGTCCGTCCACTAACACAGTTAATAGATGAATTTGAATCTGAAATGTCCATTGTTTAGCTATAGTCGATCTATGGGAGTAATGGCGCTGTGTTGACAAGAAAGGGGGCTATTTTGAAAGTAGTTATTCATTTCTGTTTGAATTCAGGGGGGTAAAGACTTATCATTATATTAACAGTCGAATAACCTTCGTCCATAGACCGAGAAATGTTTGTCGATATATAAGTTCTCTTATCTCTGTAAAGTTATTGAATAAACAACATGTTCAACAAGACATCTGTTTTATAAAGTTCTTTTTTCAATTATGCTAAGTCCACTTGAAAATGCTACTCTGGACGACCCCTACACAGAGTTGATGATCAGAGATAGCAACTGATATTGCATTTAAATTCTGGAAGATTAAAGTTGGCTGGAAATTATGGAGCCGAAAGGGAGTTCCACAAGAAAGAAATGCGAGAGAAGAAACTGTCAGCATAGAACTTACGGTTCACATCTAGTCAACTCAAGTGTAAATTGATGAGACAATGTCGACATCAATTACTGCTCTTAAATTCAAAAAGTCTAGGTACATAACGAAGAGTGATATTTATTTTGTAATGAATGCAAATATGCGGAACAAGCGCAACGTCTGGATGGGGAAAGGCTGCTCTACCTCTGTCCTATAATTAAACACAGCTAGGCGGGGAAAGTCGGCGAATAGGCGTTGTAATGAGCAGTACTCAGACCGGAGACTCCCTGGTGAATAGATCCAGAAAGTAGTCACAGAAAAACTCACATATGCCCGCGTTTAAAGTCACGGTCTGATTATCTGGCATTGTGACGCAGACGACGTGTCGATGAGACATACCTAACCGCCTTTTCACAGCGGCCATATTCGTCGCTTTGGAAGACATTCATTTTAACCAA
>OZ010592.1:96746299-96943799 GCA_963932145.1 Acanthosepion lycidas | reverse complement strand
TGCTGATAAAATTTAGCCTTATGCGAGTTTATAAATGCTTTGCAGTCGGACTAAGATCCTCATCTTTGTTGTTATTAACGCAACATTTCAGCCACTGCTCCCTGCAGCCTTCTATCTGTCGAAATTTTCTTAACGTTACATGAATCGACAGAATAGCCGAAACTTTGCGATGATTACAACAAAGGCGAGGATAAAACCCCGAATGGAAATTATATTTGTGGATTAAAATAATTGCAGTTTCATCATTAAACTACGCTTTTACTATTGTACACACACACACACACACACACACACATATATATATATATATATATATAATTATAAAATATGTTTTTATATATTCTGAGATACAATATCCAGTCGTTCGAATAAATTTATAAACAACATTACCCTTATCTACGAGAAAGTGTTGTGGTTTTCTATCATATATGATTATATTTAATTATTTACATCGATACAATCTCAAATAGGAAAGGTGATTTGCAAACAACATTATTTTTATCTGAAAATATTTTTTTAAAAGCGTCTTGCATAATATAAAGCCACCACAATTTTTAGTTGATAAGACTAATGTTGCCTGATTAGCGATCGTATCTATGAACGAAAACTACAAAACCATATAGTTTAAATCAGATATACATATCTAAGAGAGATTTTGTGAAAACTATGTGGATAGTTTCAGATATCAATATTGCGTCTTGTAATATTATCATCAAAACAACGGAAGAGAGATTTAAGGAAAAATTATTACCATTGCGAATGCAGTTATTTACAGTCAACGACGAAATTATTCTTACACCCATCAATTTTCAATATTTTCATCCGTTTCTCAGTATCTAATATCCGTATGATGCCAGATATTTATATGGTAATAAACACAAAAAAAGGAATATAAAACTCAATTTTTAGAACATATGTTTAATATAACAAATTTGACAGGCGAATTATGCAAAATAGGAAAAGACAAATTTTTTTCGTTCAGCAGAACATATCGTTTTAAATTGATTGATTCATGTAAGTATAAGTAATTTATATAAATATTTTATCGTTGAGGCCATCTAGACTATTTATTCATTAGAATATTTGTGATAATTTCAGCAATGAATATCATGTGGTGCATAGAGTTTCGCCATTGTTATTCTTATATTAACAACATGATGGAGAAGACAAAGGAGCTAAGCGTTGCCTTGTGACAGAGAATTATTAAATTCCACAAGTCTGGAAATTGTTACAGCATTATTTCAAACTGGTTAGCTATCCCTAGATCTACGGCACACTCTGTTATAAAGAAGTTTAAACCGTTTGGAACGATAGAGAATTTGCCTGTGCGTGGAAGAAAAGCCAAATTAACAACACGATAGGGAAACAAAGGAGCTAAGCGTTGACTTTGTGACGGGAATTATGAACTTGCACGAGTCGGAAAATAGTTTCAATTTTTTCGACTTTTCATGCTGTACAAATAATTTTTTTCTTTATTTTGTTAATTTTTGTCTTTTAGGGAAGACGTTGAAATATAATCACCATATTGGCATTTTATTTGAAAATATTTTCGATATCAAAATTATATTAATTTTATAATTTCTTTTTTTTTTTTTGTTTTTTTTTAATTAGCCATCGCGTTTCTCAGTAGCAAGCTTGCCATGTTAACAATTTTCCTTATAATTTTTTTCAATTGTTTTGGGAATACTCTAACAAAGAGAATAGTTGACAACAAAATAACAAAAATTAAACATCCAACAAGTTTCCACAAAGCCGTTAGATTTTCTTTCTTTTACATTCATCAATCAGATTATTTCATAACAGTTATTTTATCACTGTATAGGCAATTCTGTTGTCCAGGTTCTGTACAAACATCGGAAAGTCCAAATTTCAAACAGTAATAAAATAAAAATAAAGGAAATGTCTTTTAACTAAATCATTTGTATTTACAAACGAATGGATATGAAATTGTCAAAAAGGCGTAAAAATAGACGGTTTATCAAGATAAAAAGCTGTGGTTCAGAAAACTCTTTTACTCTTAACGAAGATTTACTGGCCGTCTTTATTTGTGTTGCTTGAGATATTTCGTTTGAAGTCGCCGACTGGGCGACTAAGCTATTTGTGTTGTAACTTATTCGTTTGATGCTGTCGACGAATGTTTCTTTCAACACCGCGTTGTGTGGAAGAGGAATATAAAAGCAATGCAGTCATGTCTTACCTTTGACATCGACGCATATCATTTCCTTAAAAGTTGAAATTTTGTTCTTATTAAGTATATTCTTGTAATAAGGACAGAGTATTGTACGAAAATGCTCTCCAGAAAAGTGGATTTGTTAATAAACTATCTTACTTAAAACTTATGCATAATTATGGTGAGGGTAAGAGTAGTAGTTGGCGCAAAAAAGAAAAAGAAATAGTATATGATTCAACCGCACCCTCTTCTGTATGTTATCAAGAAGTAATATTTAACAGGTTTTCCTGAAAATTATAAACCACCCTTTTCATAGTAACAACACTTTATATAAAAAAAATCTTTAATACAAAAACTATTAAAATAAGTTTTTCATGTACAAACAACATGTTGAAATTAACTGACTCCCACAACAAATATGTTCTTAATAAATTCAATGGTGTCAACAAGACTTGTAGTATGGACCCCTCTTGTAATTGTAGAAATAACAACCTTTTCACAGTCGAGGGAAAATGCAGAGCATCTAATGTTATTTATCAAGCTACCATATACTCCAAAGAAATTAGATCAAACCGCCATGTTTATATTGGGATATCTGCAGGGTAATGGAAACAAAGATTATATAACCATAGACCCTCTTTTTCCAACTCAAGACTTAAGCACCAAACTACTCTCTCCAAAGAAATTTGGGATTTGAGGAAGAAAGACCTGAACCCTCAAATTGACTGGAAATTTATAGGTTTTGCTCAGACTCCAAGTAGCTTTAAGAGTATATGTAATTTATGTTTGGCGGAGAAAATTAGAATTAATAAATTTAATAATCAAAACATTTTACTGAGTAAAAGAAATGAATTGGTTTCCAAGTGTCGTCATAGAAGTAATTTCTAATTGATATAATTTTTTCTTAACCTCGCATGAAATATTGAAATGGATATATTCTGTATTATTTTTATTTTTCGAGTGTTTTTTTTTTTTTTTTTTTTTACAGTTATATTTCTATTTCTGACACTAACTCAATCCATACCGGGGTTGATAAGACAGACGACCGATATCTTCATCTGCCAAAATAGACTATTCCCCATCTGAGATGTTTTGTGATTTTATTGTTTATTAATTATTTGTTCTGTAAAATAAATACATTGGGCTCCTTTTGTGAATCTGTTTTATATTTTATATTACTTAGATTATATGCCAACATATTTGTTACCTTTACTATATATATATATATATATGTATATATATATATATATATATATATATATATATATATATATATATATATATATATATATAGTTTATATATTAAATATACATTGGTCGTTTGTTCGGTATCCAAACAAGCAAGCAATGCAGACCTGTATTCGAGAGCAAACTCATGACAGGGTTTCTTTTCGATCACTTTGCCATTGGTTTCCTTGTGTCCTGTTAGTGTTGAATTCTCTATGCCCTCTTTCATCATTATATCTTCAAGAAGTTTCATTGGCTTGTCTCTGATTGTAAGTATAAATTTCTTTGATGTTCCTAATTTCTTAAAGACTCCATCGTTGATCACATAAGTAAGGATTCTCGTCAATATCGTGTAGAACCATATCGTTTTGCTCCAATCTTTTCTTCAAATTTGAGGCGATTGTCCAGCATTCACTGCCATATATGAGATTAGATATTACATAGCTGTCCAACATTCTTTTCTTTGTTTCTAAGGACACTCGTCAGTAGAACTATATCTCTGTCGCTTCAAGTATCTTCTTCATCTATGAGGAGATTGTCCAGCATTCACTGCCATATACGAGATTATATATTACATAGCCGTCCAACACTCTTTTCTTTCAGAGTCTGTCTATATTTCTGAGATGAGGTATTATGTACAATATTTACATTATGCGGACTATTGTCCTCATCTTTGTCGCCATATTTGTCACAACGTTTCGGTCGTTGTACGTTCCGGCCTTCTTCAGATCCAGTGACAGACCCAAAGAGTTCAATACCCGGTTAAGGCAGTGGAGACCTTTCAGAGGGAAAATTAGCAGGAGATAACTGATAACTGACATCCATCAAACATGGCACGTGAAACTAGAACAGTCTACCCCAGGGATCGAAATAAAGGGTTCAGTTCGAAATTCCAACCACCTGAAGAAGGCCGGAGTGTACAACTGCCGAAACGTTGTGACAAATATGGCGACAAAGATGAGGACAATAGTCCGCATAATGTAAATACTGTACTCTTTTCTTTGTTTCTAAGGACACTCATCAGTAGAACCACATCTCTGTCGCTTCAAGCATCTTCTTCATCTGTGAGGAGATTGTCCAGCATTCACTGCCATATAGGAGATTAGATATAACATAGCCGTTCAACACTCTTTTCTTTGTTTCTAAGGACACTCATCAGTAGAACCACATCTCTGTCGCTTCAAATCTCATCTTCATCTGTGAGGAGATTGTCCAGTATTCACTGCCGTATAGGAGATTAGATATTACATAGCCGTTCAACACACTTTTCTTTGTTTCTAAAGTCACTCGTCAGTAGAACTAGAAGAGAGTGTTTATTACCACAGGAGATAGCATTTCAGTACTCTTTTCTTTGCCTATAATGATATTTTTTCTGTAGAACCTTCCCTCTGTCTTTTCATGTCTCTTCGTCATATCTGAGTAGAATTTGTAGCATTACCTGCCATATAAGAAAATTAGATATTACATTTCAGCATCTTCTCTTTGTTTCAAAATAATTTAATCGATAAAAGCACGTTTGTGTTGTATTTTATATTTTTTTAATCTTTTCACCCCAAGCAAGGCGGTAATGTCACTAGTACGCAGGCGTTATATGGAGGGAAAG
Organism: Acanthosepion lycidas; assembly: GCA_963932145.1. NCBI lineage: Eukaryota > Metazoa > Mollusca > Cephalopoda > Sepiida > Sepiidae > Acanthosepion > Acanthosepion lycidas. The sequence goes on along the minus strand of OZ010592.1, from coordinate 96,938,799 downwards.
TGAAAGTGAAAGTGGAAAAGAAAACTAAGGAAAGTGAGGACTGAGGAAAAAACAAAAGATGAACGTGACTCAAGAAAACGGAAGATGACGATTAAAGTTACATTTAAATTTTTCAAGATTCTCGTTATCAGGGAAGGAAGTAACTAGAAGGGAGTTTCCCAAGCGGGAAGTGCGAGAAATGAACTGTTGGAGTAAAGGTAGCGGTTGCATTTAGCTATTTCAACAGATTTCAACCAGTCTATTAGCACACCTAAATTCAGATAGTCGGAACACCAGGGGAAAAAAGCTCATCAGAGCAATTGTCATGAAAATAATTGTAGAAAAGGCAGAGGGAAACCACGCCGCGTCGGTGAGTTACTTCAAGTCCCTTCTTTATCTGTGAAGGGGTTATCTTTGTCTCTTTAAGTCTCTTCTTCACTGGTGGGAAATTTATCCATCATTCATGGCAGTATGAACTGGGCCCGGCAGAAATATCTCCCACATTTTAAACTGTCACCTGCGTACTCAGGTAAGTAACAAGGCTATTTTCATCTAGCTAATATCTTACCATTTTTGACAAATACTATGTTGTGGAGTTATTTCTCAGTGGAGGCTTGTATTTGTACTAAATAGGTTCGACGTACAAAATGTTAGGAACTTGATATAATAGGTATTACGCAGAGTAATCTTGTTGTGGTCGCTGACTACTTTCGTATTCGACTAACTGTCGGCTACTGTCGTCCGACATCGACTGACCCTCGTTTCTCTTACTACTCCTACTTATATTAGGTGGGAGAGTTTGTTTTTTTCGAGCGAGGGGTGAAGCCACTAGGATGCAGAGGGCTGCAGAAGATTTGGAGCGAGAGCAGATAGGAGTAATAGAGGAAAGGATGAGGAGAGGGATAGTGGATAGATCAAGGTAACTGGAGATGTCGATTAACATTACATTTGAATAGTTGGAGATTATAGCTCTCAGGGAAACAGTAATAGGGAAGGTTGTTCCACAAGCGAGAGGTGCGAGATATGAAGCTATTGGAGTAGAAGAGACGGCTACATTTAGTAGTTTCTCGTAGGGCGCTTGAATTCATGAAGTTTGGGAACCAGTGAAAGCAGCTCATCGGAGCAATTACCATGAAAGTATTTGTAAAAAAGACAGAGAGAGGCGACGGCGCGTCTGTGAGAGAGCAACTGCTGACGAAATGCCAGATCAGGGCCAATTATATTACATATGCGCCTCTGGATCTTGTCAAGAACTCCGAGGTAAACAGAAGGTGCACCATACCATATATGGCAGCAATACTCCATGCAAGGGCGAATGATTGATTTGTATATTTGAAGAATCGCTTCCGGGGAGAAAAAATTCCTGGCGCGGCACAGAGAGCCAACTTTCCTCGCGGTGGACGAAGCAATTGACTCAATGTATTTGTTCCATCTCAGGTCAACAGTCAACGTGAGACCGAGCAGACACAGAGATTTGCTCTCCAGAAGTTGATTATCAGACATTCTAATGGGGGGCAGGGAAGGATCTCTATGGTGATTAATAGAGAGTAGTTTAGTTTTTGAGGCGTTAAAGTTGACCAGCCAATTCTTGCCCCAATTAACAACCGATTGGAGGTCCATTTCAAGACGAGCGGCCAGGTTAGTTTTGTCAGCTACACTAGATTTGTTTTTGAGGCAGGAGTAAATTGTAGTGTCGTCCGCGTAGATGCCAACTTGGGAATCTATGGCGTCAGGAACGTCGTTGATGAAAATAAGGAATAGAGTGGGGCCTAGGATGGAGCCTTGGGGAACACCTGCGTTCGTGGGATAGGAACTGGAAGAGAATACGTTGAGAACGACCTTCAATTCACGGTTTGACAGGAATTATTGTATTAGGTCAAACAATCGACCTGTAATACCATAACCCTGGAGCTTGCGAAGAAGGCCGGCATGCCAAACCCTATCAAACGCTTTGGAGATGTCTAGGGCCACGGCACGAACCTCACCATTGTTTTGAAGGGCTTGGTGGACGGTTTCAGTGATGGCCATAAGCACATCAGCTGTAGATCTGGCGTAGCGGAAACCATATTGCTTGTCTGAGAGCAGGTCGTGTGAGGTAAGGTGGTTAACCACTTCGGCGTTGATTAGGGCTTCGAAGACTTTGCCGAAGAGGGGTAGGAGACTAATAGGACAGTAATAATACGGGTCAGAGGGGTCTCTAACGTTCTTAAAGACAGGAAAAATGGATGAGGACTTCCAGCAGTCAGGAAAACAGGATTCATTGAGGCAGTAGTTATATAGTTTAGAGAGGGCGGGCGCTAGCCCAGGCGCGCATTTATTCAAGACAATGGCTGGTATGCCATCTCCACCACTAGCCTTGTGGGGGTCTAAATTAGAGATGATGTCCAATACCAATGACGGGATTAGGTGTAACCCGCTCAATAGGGCCTCAGTTCTTAGAGGGAAGTCTGGTATGGGTACACCGGAGGAGTCGAACGTTGAATTAAATGAGAATTTCCGAGCAAAGCATTCAGCCTTGTCGGTAGAGGAGGTCAGGACCTCGAACTGGTAGAACAAAGGAGGTATGGAGGGTTTTCTATTGTTCAGGGCGCTCTTGGAGAGCCGCCAATAATCTTTGGAGGCAAATTTGCGAGATGCAATGGGCTCCTTCATCCGAGCAGCAAATATTGACTTAGCTTTGTTGAGGACACGTTTACACTCGTTACGGGCAGAGGCAAAGAGACGTCTATTGCAGTCCGACATGGTGAAAGAAGTGGTTCCTAACTATAGAATAGGGATTTTTCATCACAACATACTATCAGTTACCATCACGATTTGGATAGGTGCACACCGTGCAAAATTTTTTTTTCTATCAGAGGATAATTAACTGCAGCACAAAGCTTTTCATGGAGATAGATAGATAGATATGAGTAGACTGAAATACATTGATGGTGTCTTCATCTAGTTCATGTCTTATCATTTTCTTTTCAGATACCATCAGTTGTCATCTTGACTTGGGGCGGTGTACACCGTGTCTTTGCTGTTGAAACGTTTAGTTCTTTTCGACTAGTGAATCTGTTTCTGTGGCTGAACGCTTATAGCACGTTAGGTTTAATGGTCATTCACTATAGAATAGAGGTTCGATAACCGTTGGAGAACTCATATTTTCTACAAAATTTCTCGAACACTAAGGCCGGTGTATGTAAGTTTATATATATATATATATATATATATATATATATATATATATATATATATATAATCTAATGATTTTATATGTTGAAGTTTCCGCATAGCAAACGTTTCTCTCGGTGAATTTTCCTGGTGGTGATCTGATGATTGTGAACTTTCCCGTCGTAAATTGATGGCAGCGAACTTAGATTTAAAGCCTGTGTGGTCAATTGTTAATGGCGTCTTCATCTACCTAATGTCTTACCATTTTCTTTTCAGATACAATCCATTACCATCGTGTCTTGAACAGGAGCACACTATGCGTTTGCTTTTAAAACATTTCCTAGACTGGTGAATCTTTAATTGCAATAAAGAGAGCTTTTCTTGCTCATTTCCTGTTATGTCCAAATGATGCTGTTTTATATAGAAAAACGGTTCTGTTATGCGTTGAACATTTCAGGGCCACAGGTTCAGTACTTAAAAGAAAGCCACCTAAAAGACATCAAAGGGCTCGATCTTCCGGGTGATGGAGACTTTTAGAAATCTTCTACAACAGCGTATAGCGAACAGAGGTCAACATTTAGAGGATGGCCTTTTAAAAATATAATGGATATAAACAGTTGTCCATTGTTTAAAAACTGTGAAATTTAAAAAAAAAATTGTTACAGCAGTTACCTTGCTCTTTTCTCAACGTTTAAAATGTGTGCGGTACTTCTGCCACACGATAGATAGATAGATAGATAGATAGATAGATAGATAGATATGAGTGCTAATGGTGTCTTCGTCTAGTTAAAGTCTTACCATTTTCTTTTCAGATAACGTCAGTTGGCATACCGGCTTGAGTCGGTGAACACTATGCGTTTGCTTTTGAAACATTTCCAAGACTGGTGAATCTTTAATTGCAACAAAGAGAGCTTTTCTTGCTCACTTCATATTACATCTGAATGATGCTCTTTTGGATAGAAAAACGATTCTGTTATAGGTTGAACATTTCAGGGCCACAGTTTCAGCTTTGAAAAGAAAGCCTCCCACATTTTAAACAGTCACCTGTGTGGTGCTAGTAGGCAAGTGGCAACGGTGTATTCATCTAGATTCTAGCTAATGTCTTACCATTTTCTTTTCAGATACCATCAGTTGGCATCATGGCTTCGGTCGGTGTACATCGTGTCTTTGCTGTTGATACGTTTTGTTCTTTACGACTGGTGAATCGATAACTGGAACAAATACAGCTTTTCGTACTCACTGAATATTACGTCGGAATGTTGCTGTTTCGGTTAAAAACTTTCAGGGCCACAGGTTCCACGTTTAAAAGAGAGCCACCTGGAAGACCTCGAAGCTCGCGATCTCCAGAAAATGTTCAGGTTGTAGACAGTCTGTTCTGCAATCTCCTACACGTTCAGCTTGTAAATATGCTTCTACTTTGGAATTGTCTGATCGAGCGCTCAGGAGATTTTTACACGCCGATCTGAAGTTAAATCCATTTAAATTTAAAGGTCGCTCAAGAACTGTAAAAAAGCAACTGTGAAAATTGCATGGCATGCTCTGACCATATCCATCAAGAGGTTCCTGCAAAGGTAATTCTTCTCACAAGTGATGAAGATCAGTTTCATCTTTCTGGCTCCGTTAATAAGCAGAATTTTTGCATCTGGCCGGAAAATAATCCCAGACAGCTTCATGAAAGACCTCTACACATCAAACGAGTGACTGTATATGAAAGCCTTGCTTTCGGCGGGCCTTTTTCGAGCCAAAACTCAGACACCTTGGGAGTTCATGTGTCAGGTTTCAACAGGCATGAGTCATCACACAAACACAGCAACAAGATAAAAGGGAGTTCCGCGAGAATTGTTTTCCGTGCATTTTCACTTTTTGACGCTGTTTCATCGAATGGCTTGTGGTTATTTGAGAGCTGAGGTCTACAAACATCAACCATTGAAGAATTAAAAGATATTTTTCCAAACACTGGTGATTCGCATGATTAAACATTTTTGAAATTATCTACAACAGCGTATGGCGAACAGAGGCCACCATTTTGAGGATGTTATTTTTGAAAACTAATGAATATAAATGTTTAAAAACATTTTTGACAGCAGTTAAAATGTGGGCGCTATTTCTGTAACACTGAGATAGATAGATAGATAGATAGATAGATAGATAGATAGATAGATAGATAGATATGAGTAGACTGAGATAGGTAGATACATAGATATGTGTAGACTGAGATAGATATGTGTAAACTGATATAGATGTATAGATAGGTATAAGTAGACCGAGATAGATAGATAGATAGATAGATAGATAGATAGATAGATAGATAGATAGATAGATAGATATGAGTAGACTGAGATAGATAGATACATAGATATGTGTAGACTGAGATAGATATGTGTAAACTGAGATAGATGTATAGATAGGTATACGTAGACTGAGATAGATAGATAGATAGATAGATAGATAGATAGATAGAATTTCCATAATTTTAAAACATTTGTGATATTTCGAGGAATCAAACTGATAAAAAAAAATAAACAAATGATGAACATTATTTATGATTCAACCTAACTGATATATTAAGTTGTGTCCTAAAATCGATTCTGCTATGGTTTGAAAATTTCAGGGCCGCAGGTTTAGTACTTGAACGAAAGCCACCTGGAAGACCTCCGGGTGATGAAGAACTTTAAAAATGATCTACAACAGTGTATGGCGAACAGCGCCACCATTTGTAGGATGTCATTTTTAAAACCAAATGAATAAAAACTGTACTGAGTTGTGTAAACAACTGAAATAATTTTGTTAATAGCACTTACCTTTGTTTTTTTGTCAACCATTAAAAATGTGATATGTATTTCTGACGTAGCCTGTATTATATAGATATATGTCTTGCACTCTTTGTTCCTTAAATATTTTAAATTACCAACAGAAAAACAGCTCTAATTGCAAACCTTGTAGAAGGAATATTTTGATCAATGGAAAATATTTCTTCAGCGAATGCCATTCTTCGCGGAAATTACCGGTTGTTTTAGGTGACTGAGTACATCTCGTTTAATGGTCACGTGATTTTACGAATTGGCATAAAAAAAAAACAAATGACGTCAAACCGAAATGACGTCACACATTTAATTATATGGCCATATCACACTCAACTCGAATTATCGATTATGACTACTTTTCTCCAACTCCTCTCATCATTCGCTTCCTTAAGGCATCATTAGACTGATTTCAGTTTTTTGGTCTATACGCTGGCTAAGGTATTATGGTGTCGCTCGGGCTAGAGCATGCTTCGTTTATTATCTCTCTTCGTCATAGGGTTTCTTCGACCAAATCAATAATAATAATAATAATAATAATAATAATCGTGATCAAATACCGCAAAAACAAAATATACCGTCTTACAGACATGGAGATTGTAATGTATCTTTGAAGATCTCCAAAAACTATTAAAATACAAGGACTTTTAAATGGAAATCTAAAAAATGTGGACCATGTGGACCATGATGACATTAACAATCTCAGTTGTAGTTAGAACTCTCGGATTCATTTGAAAAAGGTCTGATAGATTCACTGAAGGGCTTTCTTGTAGGCTAAGGGTTAAAGAAATCCCCAAAATTATATTTACAAGTTAAGCTTACGAAGGGCTTTATCTATATAACATTTTTTAAATGATCAGTGGAAAATATCATGATACTATTTCTGACCTTAGGTCTCTGGTTAGGACCCGGAAAGAAATGAGTATACCTCAAAAATCAAAGGAAATAATAATAATAATAATAATAATAATAATAATAATAATAATAATAATAAACAAGAAAATCCCTCTTCACTGAGAGGTCTTTTCCAGGTAACCATAATATCAAGGTTAAAGAAATTCAAAACCTTAAAAAATACGCCAGTCTCTAGTTTGAGCTTGCCAGAATGTGGGAAGTTCAAGCCACATTTGTTTTTGCTTTCATTCTCTTATATGAAGAGCTACTAGGGTTTTCATTTTTTGCATATTATTATTTTGCTGTAATACAAATGTACTTTCAACTAATATCTGTCTAAACTGTGAACTGGCGCATTAGTGTTCCTTTAATTGCTGTAGGATTGAGTTAAATAAAATGTAAGCCTTCTCGTCAACATTGCCGTTGTAAAACAAACATAGGTATTAATATTTTTATCAGCGATGAAACCTCCCAAAGTCCATTTAATTGATATAAATTGTTGCCTTTTTCTAAGATGCTTTGTAAATCTGAATTTAAATCAGAAAGTTTCCCAGCGCATTAAAATGAACAGCAATAACGTTTTGAATTTACAAAACTACGTATAAACATTCACAGACAATTTAACCCCCTGAAGATGGTCTCAGACGACTTTGAAAGTACTTGGGAAAATAAAAATTATTTGAAAGAAAATTTTGGTATTTTTCTTAATCAGTTTTTATAGTAACGAAGAAATTAATCCGCGGACTTGAAAGGATCGAAACCAAAATGAATAACCTGTTACAGTTCATAACCTGTTCAGACATAATGAGATAGATAGATATGAGTAGACTATTATTATTATTATTATTATTATTATTATTATTATTATCAATTTGTGTAATCAGACATGCCTAAAAGAGCATTTGCTGTCTAAATTCACACACACAGACACACATATATATATGTATTCATATATATATATATATATATATATATATATATATATATATATATATATATTATGAAATGGATAAAGTCCAACAATTATTTTGATATATTTTTTGTTTATGCGTTCTTTTTATAGATACAAACATTTAAGTAAATGTTCTGTTTATAATAAACGGTATTAACAACATTTACTGGCCTGAAATATCTATAAAAACTAACGTATAAATAGAAATGATATGAAAATAATTGTCGGACTTAATCCATTTCATAATATATAATGTCATTTGTTTACATTAAGAATCGCTTCGAGCTGATATTAGCGTTTTAGAGAAATCATGTAATATGTGTAGTTTAAAAACAGTAATATAACATGGCTAGCCTGAGGTTTCCTTTGTAGATGAATGGCATAGCACGTCAGGCAATATAACGGTCCAATATAGGATACAGGTTCGTTTTCTCTCAGAAGAGAAAAATTCTCTTTGAGATTTCTCTGACATTCAAACCTGTACATGTTTTTAATGCTGTTTATTATGAACAGAACATTCAATTAAATATTAATATATATAAAGATAACGTACAAACAATATATATATATATATATATATATATATATATATATATATATATATATATATATATATATATACTCTCTTTAGGATCATGGCTCTCCACAATTTCCTGTCCGTCGTAGTTCTTAAAAAATGTTATCTTTTTATTATTTCTCCTAAACACTGTTCCGCCATCCATTTACACAAGCTCATTATTCTTCTTCTTTGTGCCTTGTCCCTTCAGGACAATGGCGATCATGACTCTCCACAATTTCCTATCTGTCCTAGTTCTTAATAAATATTGTCTTTTTGTTATTTCTCCTAAACCCTGTTCCGTCATCCATTTACTCAAACTCATTCTTCTTCTTATATGTGTCATATCTCTTCAGGATGTTGGTGATCATGGCTCTCCACAATTTCCTGTTTGTTGTAGTTCTTAATAAATTTTGTCTTTTTGTTACTCTCCTAAACCCTGTTCCGCCATCCATTTACACAAGCTCATTATTATTCTTCTATGTGCCGTGTTCCTTCTGGGCTTTCCCAGCCATGACTCTCCACAATTTCCTGTCTGTCGTAATTCTTAATAAATATTGTCTTTTTGTTATTTTTCGTAAACCCTGTTCTGCCATCCATTTACACAAGTAATTAAGTTAGGTCATGTGCTGTTTCTGCTACTCTTGCCTTTATTCTGACATGTGTGTGTGTATAAGATTTTTCAAGACTTAGCAAACATAAGTATCAACATCGGCAGCCCTGGAGGGTCAAAAAAACACAAGCAAATCCTTAATTAGTTCTCTCTTCCTGCTCATCTTCTTCATCTTTATGCTATCGATTTTGACATTGAAAGAAAAATGTCTGTTAACGCTTCACACATAAACATACACAGGCAAGTGACACTCAAATAAATTCATTAAAAGTTTCGTTGTGTATGCAATTTACCTCTAGGAAAAAAAAAACTCTTAAACTTCCCTTTTGTTAATTTTGTTTAATAAATGTTATCTTACATTGCAAATCAACTGGAATCTATTATTTAGGGCATGTACTCTTCTTTCATGTAAAACATATTTTTGCTCCAATCTTTTCTTCATATTTGAGGCGATTGTCCAGCATTTACTGGCATATAGAAGATTGGATATTACATAGCCGTACAACAGTCGTTTCTTTGTTTCTAAGGACACTCGTCAGTAGAAGCATATCTCTGTCGCTTCAAGTCTCTTCATCATCTGTGAGGAGATTGTCCAGCATTCTCTGCCATATAGGAGATTAGATATTACATAGCCATCCAACACACTTTTCTTTGTTTCTAAGGACACACGTCAGTATAACCACATCTCTGTCGCTTCAAGTCTCTTCATCTTTGAGGAGATTGTCCAGAATTCACTGCCATAAAGGAGATTAGATATTACATGGCCGTTCAACAGTCTTTTCTTTCTTTCTAAGGACACTCGTCAGTAGAACCACATCTATGTCGCTTCAATTCATTTCTTCATCTGTGAGGAGATTGTCCAACATTCACTGCCATATACGAGATTAGATATTACATAGCCGTCCAACACTCTTTTCTTTGTTTCTAAGGGCACCCGTCAGTACAACTGATATTACATAACAGTTATGTCATTGTCCAATATCCTCGCACCACAGTTATGGTCCAAGGTTAGAACTAAGGAAGAACAACACGAATACAAGAGTAAAATAACAAAGATATATTACAACAGAAATATAGTACAAGATGTTGAAGGTGTTAGTAATGACTGTCCGCCTGGTTTAGAGTGAACTAATATTGTCTCGACTCTTTACACCATTCATTCATTATACCTCTTGAGAGGTGTAGTATTTATAGTTTCAGGAAGAGTCCATTATTGTTATAGGTAAGTTCCCATAACACCAAAGCTTTTGCGTCTCCGGGATCTTTAGTATTTTTTTCCTCTTTGGATTTATTAACAAAGGCTCTGTGACTTTTCTTTTCCTGGTCGATTTTCATGGTTCAGACATTGTTTGCCGCCTTTGCATACCAAATGTGTCGAATATTATATCCATCACTTCTTCTTCCTGAGGTGGACCATTAGAATCATCTAACAGCCTCTTTCTTATTTGATTTACATGTCTTTTATGTGAGAATTTCAGGCCCTGTACTATGTAAACCATGTTCCCGATTCGTTTTTTAATTGTACCTTGCTGCCAGTAGGACGTATTGTTTTAAACATCTTAAAAAAAACTTTCTCTCTTGGGTATAATTTTCTTTTTGGTACGCACTACATTGGTATTTGCTTTGTTTGTGTTGGTAGCAATTTGTCAAATACTGATCTGATTTTTCGGGCGAACATCACTTCCGCGGGTGATAATGCCGACGACGTAGCACTGTTTGGTGTAATTCGATATACTTGGAAAAATTGTTGCAACGCCTTTTCTGTTGGCACGTCATATACTTTCCTTAACGCTCTTTTGAGTGTGTCTACAAATCTCTCCGCTTGCCCGTTTCATCTTGGGTGATATGGCGGGGATTTGATATGTTTAACTTGAAAAATTTCACAAAATTCTTGAAAGTGCGCAGATGTGAATTGTATCACATTATCAGTGACTTGATAATCAACCACTCCGAAGCGAGCAAACAACTCGTGGAGGCAATTTATGGTAGTTTCAGAAGTAGGTTTTCTGCAACGAAACACTTCTAGCCATATTGCTATAACTGTCTACTATGATGAAATAGTAGAAACCATCTATTGGACCTGCGAAGTCTATATGGACTCTTGACCACGGTTGATCTGTCTCTGGCCATGGCTTATGGATGATCGGCGGTGCTTTCGTTGCTAAGGAACAACCCTTGCATTTTTCCACCATCTGTGTAATGTCTTGATCCATGTTTTGCCAATATACGTAACTTCGCATTAACGATTTCATTCTATTCTTTCCTGGATGGCCCATGTGGAAGTCCTTTAGGATTCGCCTTTGTAGTGTTTTGGGAATTACCACCCTTTCGTTATATAGTAGAACATTGTCACATGACGAAAAACTGATACATTTTTATTTTTTTCTGCAATTTTTGTTTTTGTTTCTTTTATGAATTCATCATTTTCTGCTTCATTTCTTATCTCTTGTAGTGTGACGGGTAGGTTTCGAACTGTACTACATAGTGATGTCCTGATATCTTCTTCATATCGTAGGGCTGCAATTACGGAATCTTCCAATGGCTCCGTTTTCTTAGATATTAGTCTCGAAAGACCATCTGCATGTCCAATTTTGTTCGTAGTTCAGTAAATTTGTACCCCATCTTAGCAACCTATTTGCAGTGTAAACAGATAGACTTTTCTTCGATCCGAATATTGTTAATAACGTCTTGTGGTCCGTCTGTAAAATAAAAAAATCTACCGTAAATATATCTACGAAATCTTGTAACTGCAAAAATAATTCCCAGCGCTTCTTTTTCGATTTGTGAGTAATTTTTCTCTGCTGGTAGTAAAGTTCTTAAAGCATGCGTGATGGATTTTAGTGTTCCATCCGGCATTTTATGCAGTATACATGCCCCGACTCCATAGGCACTCGCGTCACTTGCGACTATTGTTTCTAATTTTGGGTCATAGTGCGCTAAAAATAGATCCGCGGTTAGCGTCTTAATTATTTTGTCAAACGTTTTCTGGCATTCATCTGTCCACTCCCAAACTTTTTCGATCTTCAACAGTTCGTTTAGGGGTGCACGTAATTTATGCATGTTTGGAATGAATTCTTGATAATAATTCACTAAGCCTAAGAAGCTTTGTAATTCGGCTAAGTTTTTTGGAGCTGGCATTTTTTTTTTATTGCCGTAGCCCTTTCTGGGTCTGGTCGTCTTCCTTCTTCATCGATGATATGTCCCAGATATTTTATTTCCTTCATAAAGAAATCACACTTGTTTTCTTTTACCTTGAAACCATAGTTTTGTATTCTCTTAAAAACCTCTTGAACCTGTTCCCAATGTTGTGTTGCTCAATGTTTTTGCTATTTACAGTATGCCATCCAGGTATGCAATCGTGAAATCAAGTCCGCCTAGCATAGTATCCATTATCTGTTGAAATATTGCCGGCGCGACCTTAATCCCGAATGGTAATCTTTGGTACTTGTATAATCCTTTGTGTGTGTTTATGCACAATAATCTCAAGCTTTCCTCATCTACAGGTATTTGTAGGTACACTTCGCTCAAGTCTATTTTTCAGAAAAATTTTCCTCCGTTTAGTTTTGTGAAAACTTCTTCTGGACTGGGTAGAGGATAGTGGTAATCCCTAATCACTGCGTTTAATCCCGTTGAGAAATCAGCGCATACTCCTATCTCCCCCGATTTCTTTTTGACGTAAACCGTAGGTGCGGCCCATTCACTATATTCCACTTTTGTCAATATACCGATTTTTTCGAGTCTATCCAACTCTTGATTTATTTTTTCTATTGAAGAAAAAAGTACGTTCCTTTTCTTCTTGCAGATAGGTTGTACATTTTCTTTTATTTCTATATTTGCTTCCATTTTTTACACCTCCCGAGGCCGGCTGAAAATACTTCGGGGAAACTCTCTTTTAGTTCTCCTTTAATTTATCTGCCTCGGTCGATAAACTTTTCACTTTCTGGCAGTACGTACTTATTGGTAAATCCCAGAGGTCGAATTTCTGCATCCAGTCCGTTCCCAATAAATTTTCTGTATTTCTTAGCACATACATTTTTAATTTTTTGGTCATTCCATTGAATGTCACAATTGTAATAACGTCTCCTTCAAATTTTATTTTTCTCCCAGTTACCGACCTAGCAATTTGATCAGTTCTCAACATGGCCGGTTTGTTCAATTTTCTCCATGTTTGTACGTTAATAATAGTTAAATCCGATCCGGAATCCAATTGTAGTCTGACTTTTCTGTTTAACATTTCTACTTGCATGCATTTTCGTATGTTTGTCTCGTCCGCTTGGTCAGTCCGCGTGACTCTTACTCTGCTTTTGCTTTCTTACCTAGTCCAACAATAAGAACTTTTATGACCCACAAGTCTTAAGACAAGCCTTAAAGCGGTATGGGCAGTCTTTATACCAATGCAAAGTCCCACAGCGATAGCATGGGCTCGGTGGTAGTTTTTTCTGATATTGACTTTTTGAAGTAGAAAAATTTGATCTGTTTTTGTGGAATTGGTTTGGTTTGTTTTTGAGGATGTGCAAAAACGTGTTTGTCGTTGTACTTTACGTATGTGCGAGATGCCATATTCTTCTATATCTTTCGAGTCCTTCTTCACGCTTATACATCTCTGACAGTCTTCAGCCAATTTTTGCAGCGTCAAATCTAGTTCAGTCTCCAGTTTTGTAAGAATTCTGCGTCTGATCTCCGCGTCTTTCGTCGAAACCAGGCCTTGAACGAATATTAAACATTTAAAATTGTCCGGGCTGAGTTCAGATAACTTAAAGCCATCACAGTGTTTTTTTCCAATGGAAGCGAATGTTATATAGTCTTCGCTGTCCTTTTTTGTTAGATTCAGACATTTCCATCTTTTGTGGAATAGTGAGGTATTTGGGCTAAATAGTTCTGTTAACAGTTTTATGGCTTCCTTGAAAGTTAACCCATTTGTTTTCCTTAGTAGGGTGTAGTCTACGAATTTAGTGGGTTCGCTAGACCCTAATTTTCTTAGTAGTAGACGTAATTTTCTCGCGTCTGACCAATTCCCGCAATCAAACTCATATAAATCTTCGTACCTTCTGAAGTAAACTGCGAAGGTTTTCTCTTCGTCTGGTTTATACGTGAAAGCTTCGATAGAGTTCCATATAGTATTTTGTGAGAGAACTGTTTCATTTTTGGAATTTTGCCCTTTATTTGTTATTACCCGTAGCAATAATTCTTGTAGTTCCAAATGCTTCTGTTCGTTTTTCTGTTTCTGCTCAAATTGTATTTTCATAAGTTCCAATTTGGTTGCCTTAAAATCTTCCATATTTACCGTAATTATGTGTAAGTACTTTTCTTTTAGTTTAGACTTCAGGTCTTTGTTGTCTGTTATTCTGAAAACTTAGTACGGAAAAAAAAATTCCTTTGTAGAATTTGTCTCTTTGTTACTACTGTAAAGTTCCAAAAAGAAAATTTTGTCTTTTTTTTTCCTTATGTTCGCGTAGAACTTGTTTTTGTTGTTGTTGTTGTTGCTGTTGTTTTTCTCACTACCTACGTCGCCTCTGTTATGGACGACCGGTAGCAAAAATGTTTTTGGAGATTCTCCGCGTAGAATTCGTTTCTTCCGTTCGTCGTCGCCTCCGTTATGGCGACGGATAGCAAAAAAAAAAAAGGTTTGTCCTCCGCGTAGAATTCATTTCTTCAGTTCCTCGTCGACACTGTTATGGTCCAATATCCTCGCACCACAGTTATGGTCCAAGTTTAGAACCAAGGAAGAAGAACACGAACACAAGAGTAGAATAACAAAGATATATTACAACAGAAATATAGTACAAGAAGTTGAAGGTGTTAGTAATGACTGTCTGTCTGGTTTAGAGTGAACTAATATTGTCTTGACTCGTTACGCCATTCATTCATTATACCTCTTGAGAGGCGTAGTATTTATAGTGTCAGGAAGAGTCCATTTTCATTATAGGTAAATTTCCATAACAAGTTCAGTACTCTTTTCTTTGTTTCTGTCGTTTCAAGTCTCTTCTTCATCTGTTAGGAGATTGTCCAGCATTTCAATGCCATATAGGAGATTAGACATTACATAGCCGTCCAACACTCTTTTCTTTGTTTCTAAGGACACTCCTCAGTAGACCCACATCTCTGTCGCTTCAAGTTTCTTCTTCATCTGCGAGGAGATTTCCAGCATTCGCTTCCATAGAGAAGGACTGGTGTTACATAACAGTTCAGTACCCTTTTCTTTGTTTCTGTTGCCTCAAGTCTCTTCATCTGTGAGGGGATTGTCCTGCATTCCCTACTATATAGGAAGGCTGATATCACGTATCTCAAAATTTCTCTCTAAATAAAGAGTGTAATTTTCTATCAGGATTTTTAAAATTTTATTTTAGGTATCCATTCCACGATTTACCTTTTTTTAACGTTTAGGTAATATAGGAGTCTTGGTGTCTAAGAATTTATTAGTTGTGTTCAAAAGTGTATAGCGATCTACTGATTTTCAGCTCCGTATTCAGTGTCTAGTTTGCAAAAAACGATGTTGCTAATTTCTGCGTAGACCTCATATATGTTCTTTTATTTCTTAAGGCGGTGGGGGAATCAGATAACAGGTTATGTGACGTGGTTTCAGAAAGTTTAAATTTTTCTTATTTTCTTGAGTAATTATTTGGCAGCAATCAATAATCTGAAGTCGTCTTATTTTCCAGAACCAAACGATACAAATTGTAAAGCAAAAACATAAAAGAATAAACAACTTTTTTAATCACAACCAGTGGACGGTGTTTACAGAAAATCTTAAATATTTACTTCGATGAATGAAGAAAAAAAATGAAAGAAACATGTACCGAAAGACCTTGGATTTTTTCTTTATCATTAAATCGAAACCGGAAGTAGGCCGTTTGAATTATTAGAGTTTAAAATGGATAAGAGAAGAAACAAACAATCAAACGTTTACAAATCAAATATTATGCCTCTTGATTCCATAGGGCCGAAACAACACCTCTCCAACGGACGGGATAACGAGCGATCCTCTTCGGTTCGGTCCATGTTGTACCGGCTGCCTTCACATCTCTGTGAATATTTCTGCACCAAGGCTGATTTGGTCGACCCACTTTTCGCTTCCCTTGTGGATTTCATTCAAGTGCCTGCCTGATCAAACTACAAACAGACTTAGAATATTTTACTATATTTTTAAAATTATTATTATTTATGCCTCTTATTTCTTGGGGAACATAGGGCCGCGACAACACCTCTCCAACGGACGGGGTTCCGGGCGATCCTCTTCAGTTCGGCCCGTCGTGCCTGTTGCCTTCACCTCTGCATCAACACTTCTGTTTTGGTCGACCCAAAGGGCCTGCCTGGTGACACTAGAAGCAAGTTTGCGGCGTATGTGGCCGATTCATCCCCATTTCCATTTCTTGATGTCAATCTCGTTTGGGGCTTGTCCCACAGGTGGCCGTTGATGACAACGTCTCTTGTGGATTCCAGTCAAGGGCCTGCCCGCTAGCATTAGAAGGAGGCTTGCAGAGTGTGTAGCTGATCCATCCCAATTTCCATTTCTTGATGTCAATCTCGTTTGGGGCTTGGCTGGTCCTCTCCTACAGTTGGTCATTGGAGACGACTTCCAGCCCCCTGATATTGAAGATGTTTTGCTTTTATTTTAGTTTCATCAAAATTTGGGCTACGAATTACGGGTTATAAAGTCCGTCCAATGTTCATGGTGGGCTGGTTCGGAAGACAGTAAATAAAACACTGGAAACGAAAAGGTTGTGTGAATACGGCTTTAATCACACGAGAACAAGGTCTAAAAATAGAATGCGACAAATGTGCGACTGAAAGGCTCTGCTTTTTTGCTACAGTTTCATGAGAAAGCGTTCATAGCGGATAACGAGTTTATGTTTCAATAATACTTTTTGAGACGGTCAGTCTTTCTTTCTATACAACGAGTGCTAAAAATAATTCGAAGTTCTATTTTAATTATTATAAAGTTCGTCTAACGCTCATAGTTGCTATTTATTAAGCCTGAAAGGAAAACAAAAGGTTGAGTGAAAAACGACTTAATCAGATGAGAAGATGGACTGAGAATACAATAGACCAATGCACTTTACGACCGACTGTTCCATAAGAAGGCGTTTTAATCAAAACTCATGTTTCAATAAAAGATGTTCAGAAGATTACTCAGTCTTTCTATACAACATTTATAGAATAAAATGTTTGCGAATTTTTTTTAATGCTGTTGTTTATTTTCCTTACTGAGGCAAATCTCCCTCGTGTTTGTTTTGTGGCTAAGGTGCGTGCGGGTGTATAAGCAACTGACTTCTAGGGGACAATTTTGTGCATGTCTGGTAGTGTCTCTGTGCGTGTGTTTGAGTGTCAATTTAATACTAAAAGATTTTAGAGGCAAGGTGTGTTTGTGTTGATAAAAGGACAAAACATAGAATGGACTCTCCCGTCGGTTACGATGTATGAGGATCTGACAACTTAACCAATTCAATTATGAAAGTTTGTGCGAGAATCTTAAGTGGCACTTAAGACCCGCTAGTAATTTACAAAGGAGGCCGCATATGGAGCAAGAGTGAGGAATGTGAGATGAGATCACTGTTAGATTGACTGACCTTTTAGATCTTGCTCTCGCTTCTTGAAGACGATTCAGACTAGCAAATTGAAAACTGCTGAGTCCACTAAAACATGTTGATCTCCATTCAACCCGCTCCAAGGCTAAACGCTCAAGGGTGTTATGAGGTAACAAGTTGCTTTTCAGCTTGTCTTTATATCTTAGCCATGGGCGTCCTACATTCCTGTAGCCCTGATCTAACTGGCTTTACATTAGGATCTTGGGTATCCTGTCATCAGACTTTCTCAAGACATAACCAGACCACCGTAACTGAGAATGTATGAGAAAAGTCTCGATTGCTTATATATTACACCTGTTAAACAGGTCTACGTTAGATGTCCAATCTTGAAGATGGCACACAGACAGCTTTTATGAAAAACATCCAGACTGTGTATATATTACTTCTATGGAGTCCACAACTCTGAGCCGCACAAAAGGATGGCAAGTACAACAGTATGTAAACCCGAATTTTCGTATCCAGTCGAATACCCCGTTTATTCCACAAGCGATGGCGAAGTTTGCAGAAATCACTGGTAGTCTTAACAATCTTAGCAAAACACACAGACACACTCTCACACACACACACACACACACACATATATATATATGTGTGTGTGTGTGGGTGTGTATGTGTGTGTGTGTGTGTGTTTTCAAAGCTTCATCTAACAATTGGACAAATTTAGTGTTACACGATTTGTATTTTGGACAATTTTGCTGTTTTACGCTATATATATATATATATATATATATATATATATACATATATATATATATATATATTAAGACATTTTTATGTTTATGCGTTCTTTTTATAGATACAAATACTTCTGAGAATGCTCTGTTTATAGTAAACAGTATTAACGACATTTACTGGCCTGAATATCCGAGAAATTTTAATACAAAATATGCGTCCCCCGACCCATATATATATATATATATATATATATATATATATATATATATAACAGCAAATTTATCCAATTGTTAAATGAAGCTTTGAACCGTTCTAACTTTGAAATGATTAAAGATAACTTACAGAATTTATACGAGGATTTTATAACAACACTGGATTCTACTTTAAGCAATAAGAATGTATAATTACTCTCCAAGCTTAATAGAAAAATCGTGATGAATTCGAGCTTAGGCAAAAATTACATGTTCATCATTATTTAATGATAGCTAAGGATCGGAAGCTCATCTATCGACATGCACAATCGAGAATACCTAATAAATAATACCTAATAAAGAAAATGAACTATCCGGGAGGATTCGAAACCGGGTCTTCCTTTGTAGTAAAAACCACATTCTGTTCCCACATGCTTTAGACAACTCCACGACAACAGCAAGGTTCTGTTTACTTTTTTGAGAAACGCACATGCCCTCGCTCAGATTTTCTCGAAAGTCCATCTCTGTTCGTTTTTGTTATCGAAACGTAAACAAAAGTAATTTTTATAGAATAAATGCATTCATTTTTAATCCGACATTTTTATTATGCCATTATGAGCAAATCGATTCATATGAACTTTAGACATGTTTAATCGAGATGTGTACCTGATTATAAGTACACCACAGACTGAATGGTTATTTTGCAGCAAAAGACCACGATGATAAAGAGGTTCCATTTTGGTGTGAAATTGCTTGATTATTTCGAAAATGACAATAAAGGTTTGTGCTCAATTACCGTTTAGAATTTATCGACAATGTAAGTTCGATCTCTTTCGCATTTCCCGGCCGCCATTAATGACGTTGTTTACATACGTTTGCCTCGAGAAGTAATGCGCGCAAGCTTTTTACAGCTTTTTTATATTAAAAAAATGAGCTTTAAATGCATATTTTTAACTGATATAAATTCCTTTTTTGCGATGAAATGTATTTCTCTGTAGAAGTGAAGTTTTATTAAATAATGATTTTTTTTTTATTAAATTGTCGGTTTGTAAGGAAATGTTAAAGGCATAATTTTAAAACAATTAGTGTTTATAACCGACAGAATTGTATATGGGGTACCATCTGGTTAATTCTGCCGCTGGCTTTCATGGTTGGTCTCGTGAGAATACTACTGCAGTTGTAAGTTTATTTTGTTTTTGTTTCTTTTTTTATAGTTTTGCTCGAAACAAAGTAACACACTAGGACGCAAGAGGTTAATGACAGTGAAAGAAACTGAGAAGCCATTAAAAATCCTGGGTTCAAGAAGGCAGAAGGTGATGATTGGATTTGCTTTTAAAGTTTCAAAGATCATAGTTTACAGGAGAGCCGGAAGTCGAAAGAGATCTCCAAAAACGAGATCAGCGAGAAAAGGAAACTACTAGCAGATAACTTACACAGAACTTTCTACAGTGAAATTGTGGGATCGAGCAGCCTATTTAGCACTGCGTTGAAATACGGACGCCTCATCACAACAATTGTTACAACAATATATATGGAAAATGCAAAAGGAAATTACATTACGTCGCTGGGAAAGTGATTGAAGCCGAGATGCCAGTTCAGGACATAGTGCTTCAGATTCTTTTGGGATTTTCTTAAGAATCTCTCTATATATAGCAAAATAACCAGAGCAAATTTTGCAACAATATTCGACGCCGATACGAATGATAAACTTATAAATGTAAAAATATAGATTCTGGCGAGAAAAATGTCTAGTACGTCATAGTGAAGCAACATTCCTAGCAACTGACTTAGCCATGAATTCCCCATCTAGCCAATGGAAAACGTAGGACCAATATGGCACAGTGTGTTACTCTCCCAGTGGTTAGCACCAGACATACAGACTGGAGGCATGAAATTGTTCTTTAAGATGATTATTAAGGGACAGTTTCATTTTAGGGGTGTTAAAATTAACAAGCCACATCTTTCTCCTTTTCAAATTTTGTGAATTACGTTGGTCGAAGTTTGGGCTTGTAGAGGAATATATGTGGATAGAAAAAAGAGATAAACGATCTTAAATGCGGCTCTTCAAATTTAAAAACATATCTATTATAGAATTAAAAGAAACGAATTGAAAAGATTCTTTGTGAGACGACATAACACAAAATATTTTTGTTGTATTTACGATACAACCGAACCTATTGCATTAGCATAGAAGAAACAGAATGCGTCACCATGCGAGAATGCGTGTGTCACGTACTTAAGTTGTTTTATGTATGCGTATATTTTTCTAGCCATCGGCAGCAGGAATGATGTAGCCAAGCCAGCAGGCGGAATTGCGTTATTAATATTACTGCTAAAATCTGTCGTTGACAAATAACTCGGTTTATATATTTTTTGCGTGTCGTTTTTGAATAAAAGTGTGAGTATTTAATTAAAGTTTGAAAATTACAGTTTGTGCAACAACGAAGTACCTCTGGTCAAAGGTTAATTGAAAAACTAATTTTGCGACCTAAAAATAATCGCTTTTAGAAGGAAACATCGATTTCCAGAAAAAAACAAAAATTGTATTTTTATTAAACTAATAAGTTTATTGGTAAATAACACTTTTAAGGTGGAAAAATATTGTTGATCATTTTCTGAAGTGATCCTCCAAATTTTCGTAGCAAATAACAAACGTTAATTGTCTGAGAATTTAAAAGCGCCGCGCTTTCCATATGACGTGGCTGACTGGTCAATATATATGAATATAGAAATTCAAATTTGGAGCCCCACAAAATAGTTATATTTTGAGTTTACGTAATATAGCTAAAACCTATTGCATTTTTATACAATTCTTTAACGGAGTCTCAAACATTTATATCGAAGTCAAGTGAAATGCAAGCGCTGCAAGTATTTAATGTGTTATTTTGGTGCAATATGGTTGAGTTAGATCATTGTCAGCAATGGAATTGGCATGAGGGAGTAGAAAGACCCGGAGTGACCCCAAGTTCAACAGCCAGCCGATCTGACCTTTAGATCACGATCTTGGAGACAGAGTTATTTATAGAAGTTCGGCCTACGTCGTACATAAAAAAATATGACAGGAAAAATAATCCAGCTGAATATTGGTATTATTGGGAACATTATTTTTCAAAAGTTGATTCGGAAGAGACGGACGGCGAGACACGAAGGTGTGCTGAAAACTTCTCGGTTTTGCCCACTTTGCAAAAGCTAACACGATAAGCAAACGTCAAGTTTTTCAAAATCATCTCTTGGTTGGGTTGAGAACTTTTCAAATTACATGGGTTGGGCCGACAACGTTACATCATAGTCTCTAATGTAGCAATACTTGGTGGAATCAATTTATTAGTTGATAACAAATGAAAATTGATGCCCCATTTTATGTCCATTCTAATCATATAAATAGTCCGTAAAATCTGCTGAAAAGTTCCTGGCCCAATCAACTTCGAAAATTTGACCAAATGAACAAAATTCACAATTATTTTTCGAATCTGGTCATGGTCAGACAGAGATGTATGTTTAAGTACGTATTTAATCTGGAAAGGATCAGTTTATTGCTTAATAAAAAAAAAACTGATCCCTCAATTTATGTCCAGCATCATCATATAAATACTCCGAGGAGCTGCTGAATAGTTCTCGCCCCAACACGCTTCCCAAAATCTGACCAAATAACCAAACATCCAAATTTTGTTTTCGATGGTGTCCTTGGCTGGGATGATATTGTTACATATAGCAATTCTTGGGGTGATCAGTTTATTGGTAAGTAACAATTCAATTCGAAGGAATTGTAGTTGCGAGTTCGAATTCCAGTCGAATCCATTACATTTACTTACATGCTAAGACACATGGAAAAGGTATGAATCCTGTTCTTCTCCCCCAGCTGCCAGTAAATAACAGGACAGACCGGTTCTATAGCCTTGGATGGCAAATGCTCTACCGCAGAAAGAAATGGCAACTTACTGCAACAAAGCAATCTGCCTCGTCAGTCATGTATCGAAAGATACATAATCGCCTAAGCATGTATCACATATGGCAAATAACTAACTGAACGATTAAAAACAGCTCAGCCACTTTATGTCCAGCCTAATCATATAAATACTCCGAGGAGGTTTTGTGTAGTTCTTGGCCCGTTCCACTTCCTAAGATCTAACCAAATGACCAAACATCAGAATGTTTTTGATATTCTTTCGGGGTTGGGCCGAAAATCGTTACACAGTCGCATGGAATATTTCTTGTAGGTTCAGTTTATTAATTTAAAAGAACTGAGAATCGACCCCCAATTAATGTCAGTCATAACGACATAACTGCTCTGCTAAAGATTCTTGACCCAACCCTATTTCACGAATCAGAATTTTCATTGGAATCCCTTCTTGGTCAGTCTGAGCTCGTTACAGTACGTTCCTGAATATAGCTATCTAATTACATTCTTTGTTATATATATATATATATATATATATATATATATATATATATATATATATATATATATATATATATATATATATATATACTATTTTTGTAGTGATTTTATAACATATTTATGTTATAAATTTTTTTTTCTTTAAAAATAAATAATTATATATATATATATATATATATATATATATAGAGAGAGAGAGAGAGAGAGACAGAGACAGAGACAGAGAGAGAAAAAGAGTGCGCAAAGGCGGCCCCGTTGAACTTCCTAAAGAAACCCACAGGCAGCTCGATTTAATAGCGTGTTTGTTGATGGCTGGTCTAAATAGTCAGTTGAGAGCTCACCGACAGAGAGTGGCAATCGACTATAAAGCCATAGACGTCCAGTAACTGAAATGGAATATTTGCTGTAAGACATGCAGGTCCAGAATCGTCTTCATGCGACATTTTAAATGGTATGATAATGTAACACCCGGTATTGCACCCCTTAAGTGCCCTGTACGTAGGTCTCTTGCTGGGCTATAGAATATTGAACTGACGCTCTTTGGGTCCTGTCACTGGATCTAACCAACGCCTTTATCCACTGTGCCATGTGTCCTTGAGGATTCATCTGTGTATGAATTTCTGGGTAGTATAAACCTAATGCAACTTTTTTACCAGTGCTCATATTGCAATTTTTGCTATTATTATCGCTTTTCTCTGGCACTCCTTATTACTTGTTCCACAGTGTGAGTTAAGGCAGTGGAGACCTTGGAGAGGGGAATTAACAGGAGATAACTGATATTCATTAGACATGGCACGTATAACTAGAACAGTCTACCCCAGTGAGCGAAATAAAAGGTTCAGTTCGACATTCCAACCATCTGAAAAAGGCCGGAGCGTACAACGATCGAAACGTTGTAATAAATATGGCACCAAAGATGAGGACAATAGTTCGAATAATGCAAATAGTGTACATAATACCTCATCTCAGAAATATAGACAAATAAATAGTAGCTGCTTCTTTATCCAATCCTCATTTTACTCTATACAATAAGTTTCTGTATAGAATATTTCTTACAAAAATAATATACATATATATATATATATATATATATACACCAACTACTTGCGGTTTCGATCAAACGAAAGTGCTTAAATTGTTGAGTTCCATGTCGCTGAGTGCTAAACAAACCACCTGAGGAATCCGTAGAGGATGAAACTTCGATAGTGTTCTGGTCAACATTTATTTTTGTAAACATTAAACAGCTCTCCAAGTCTGGTCTTCCAAGTTGATATTGAGCACTTTTAATTCGCACGTTTTTAACAAATATCATACTGTTTGTTTACTCTTGCGTGTATATATATATATATATATATATATATATAATTATTCTTTAAGTTATTTGAATTCAGTTCTGCGAGCCGCTGGCGCATTTCGTATTGAGAAGAACGTTAAAATTCCGTTCCCTTCTGCAATACGGCGATGGCCTAGAGGTAAGATATCTGACTGATATTAAATCAGTCTGGTTTTGATCCTGGCTTGAAGCAACTGGACGTCTACCCATACTGAAGAGCTATGATACAGCAAAACAGTTTGTCTGTATATATATATATATATATATATATATATATATATATATATATACATATTAGGTTGGTGCAAAAATAATGACGTAATAATGTCGTTTTTTGACGTATTTTTTAACGTCAAAAGACGACATTATTACGTCATAATTTTGCACCAATCTAATACATACATATATATATAGAGAGAGATATAGATATATATATAGTGTGTGTGTGTGTGTAAAATTTCAAATACAATTAAAATATATATGTGAAAGGAAAGGATAATATTGTTGCCAATTTTTTTTAGGTAATTAATAGTTAAATTGTTTTATTGGGGGATTAATTTATGTGTTATATATTTTAAATAAAATAAGGTAAAGAAACGACTGTTTTCTTTTAATTTTTTTGAACATTTTCTAGTTATGCCTATTGTCTTGAGAAGGGAGTAATTCTTTCAGGAATGAAGATATATAGTGTGTAGATTTACATTTTACCTACAATTCGATAGCAGCACTCTCGAGGATTTTTCGTCTAAGACAATATTTTGAGTTTTGTTTGTAAATACTTGCAAAATAAAATACTTACATTTGCCCTGATAACGTCAATCGGAGGAGGAAACGCCTTTTGTTTTTAATCACACACTCAAACACACACACACACATGCACACACACACACACAATTGGAAAAAAATCTTAGATTTTGCCGACGCGTTTCGTCTTCCGATTTTTTCAAGGCAAAAATGAAATCGAAATAAAGATAATTTACATTAACCAGAAAAAGGCTTAGACAGAAGCGTCTATCTTTTTTAATTTGGATTTTTAATGTAACTATAACAACAAAAACATTTCGATTTCATTTTTGTCTTGAAAAATTCGGAAGACGAAACGCGACGACAAAATCAAAGATTTTTTTCCCATTGTCATTTTATACCATATATATATATATATATATATATATATATATATATATAGAGAGAGAGAGAGAGAGGAGAGAGAGATAAAAAAAGAAGGAAAGAAAGAAAGAATGAATGAATGGTGGAGTAATGGATAACTGCTTGGATTGAGGAATCGGAGAGCCGAGATCGAATTACATTCACTTACGTGCTAATACCCTTGGGAAAAGTATGAATCCTCGTCTTCTCCCTCCAGCTATGGGTAAATAGCAGGACAGACTGGGTTCTATAGCCTTGGATGGCAACTGGTCTAGAAGGAGGACAACTCTGAATTCAAAACCTGCTGAGGGTCGTTAGGGGACCTTGTGGCACTTAGTGCACCAGGTCTCTGTATTCGACCCTTGAAAAAGTGTGGATGGTTCTGCACAAAACCTTCACCACTATAATCAAATCTTAGGTGCTGTTGTCGGACTCTCAGTTTCCTAGGAACAGATCTGCTTGACGCTCATACGTCGAATTCGACGTGAGAGTCAATTATATATATATATATATATATATATATATATATATATATATATATATATATATATATATATACAAGAAAGAGGTTATAGTGGTTCCAACGAGAGAAAAGTATGTATATTAAAAAGAAGAGAGATTCTGCAAACGTTTTTGGTTGCAATATGGATTTTTTTTTTTTAAATATTATGATTTATTTTCCATAATTTTACTACACGTGTTTCTGGTCTCGCGACCGTCTTCAGGTAAAAGGCGGAGATTTCCACATATTATTAAAAATAATTAATTTTTTCCTTATGTTTTTCAATGTTAAATATTCTCGATATGAGACATTCTCTGTTTTTGCGTTAGTAATCCGAATGTCTTTCTTGAATTGGCAGTGAAGAGTTCTGCGCGAAGGGTCATAAAACAATTAAGGAAATGATTAATTACTTATGGGTATTTTATCTTTTAATGACCCCTGTTTGTTCTTGGATCTGTTTCCATTTTCGTGTGTTTCCGTCAGCATGCGTGTATTTATGCGTGTGTATATTCCCCCTCCATACATATACTGTCTTACTACTAGGAATTAGTAAACTCATTTGTACATATACACTCATACATACACGCACACACACACACCCCGTCCCAGGACAAGGAATCAGTACATACACACACATACATACACACATATATATATACACACATACTTCCTAAGTTACATGGAACCAGTATACACATACATATTGTCGGCAAGAAGTGTTAAATATAGCTCTCGACGTCTGAGTGTAGGTTGCATCAAGCTTCGTCTCTAGGGTTTTAGTTAATGTCCACGCAGTGGCACCAGACATTAAAACCGCCTCTACAGTGGCGCGGAAGAAGCTCCGTATTTGGTCGTCTAGTAGATAAGATTTCTATATTACATCCATTCTATTCAAAGCGATCCAGACTTTAGATATATTCTACCGAAAAGAATGAAAATTAACATATCTAAATTTTCATACTTTTCGGTAGAATTTTTCTACCTTCCTAGGTATTTAAAAATGCGACAGATTTTATTTGATGCATCTGAGACAGAGTAAAATCGTGAATATTTAGTGATTCTTGATAAAATCCAAAGAAAAATGTGCAATGTTATTCGTCATGACCTGGCATCTCCGCTTCAGTTACTTCCCCAGCGCCTTAAGTTAGGTTACCTTTTCCTTTCATGGTAATTGCCCCAATGAGCTATAGTACCAAGACTATATGAATTTAAGCTCCGTCCTAGATTCAAAACAATGTCTCATCAATTTACAGTTGTATTGGCTAGATGTAACCGTAAGTTTAATGCTAAGTTTCTTTTCTCGCACTTCTTTGCTCTTCAAAAATTTAAAAGCAATGGCAATCGTTTTCTACTGTCTTCCAAATTACTCTTCTATTGTTCTCTCTCCTTAATAATATTTCTGTTTTCTAATTTTTGTCACACTCAGTAACCGCTTGTGTCTGACTGGCTTTACTGCCTTAAATGGGGTGAAATGATTATAAAACAAATTTAAATGCAATATCAATCGTTATCTACTGTCTTCTTGATTACTCTTCTATTGTTCTCGCTCCTTAATAATGTTTCTTCTTTTTTCTAATTCTTTCACACTCAGTAACCCCCTGTGTCTTAGTGACTTTACTGCCTTTAATGGGGTGAAATGATTAGAAAACAAATTTAAATGCAATATCAATCGTTATCTACTGTCTTCTTGATTACTCTTCTATTGTTCTCGCTCCTTAATAATGTTTCTTCTTTTTTCTAATTCTTTCACACTCAGTAACCCCCTGTGTCTTAGTGACTTTACTGCCTTTAATGGGGTGAAATGATTAGAAAACAAATTTCAATGCAATATCAATCGTTATCTACTGTCTTCTTGATTACTCTTCTATTGTTCTCGCTCCTTAATAATGTTTCTCTTTTTTCTAATTCTTTCACACTCAGTAACTCTTTGTATTTTAGTGGGTTTACTCCCTTGCATGCGGTGAAATAATTAAAAAATATGTAAAAGTTTGAACTTAGCTTCCTTTAGATTAGCTTCGTTTTCTCACACTAACTGATATCCAAGATTTGAAAGACCAGCCGACTCAACCATATAATCCTTACCAGTGTAGATATAAAACGATGCCATGTTTTTACCAATGGCATTTTTGCGAAAGTGAGTGTAGAAGACTCGGGCCGAATTTGAAGTCGGTTCACCAAAAACACTTAAGCAACCTGAATATCTTTACGCACAGTTGGACATTATTACACGTCAGGAATGAAGACTGACATCGGTTATCTCCCTTGACTGCACCGCACGACATTATAATGAGAAGACATCAGAGCTGGAAAAATCAGCGAACCTCAAACCACACCACATACATTTGCCATCAACATCACTGACGCGACTCCATTTATTCTACAGGTGCCACTAGCAAAAAAGACGAATTTGACGTTGCCTATTAGCATCGCAAATGCCACACGAATGAAAACGAATAAAGGAAGAGAGAGGGAGTCCTTTTAATCGCTTAACGTTCCTTAAACATTAAATTGAGCGAAAAAGTTTGCTTTTTTCTTTCTTTGTTTTTTAGGGTAGTTTTTTTTTTGGGGGGGGGGGTTAAAAAAAGAAAAGCGGACACAGAGAAAAGAGACAGAAGAACGTTCTGACAAAATAGATTGGCGAAGAAAACTGATCTGCCATCTGGTGGATGACGGGAAAATCACAAAACGAAAAGAAAGAACAAACGATTAAAAACAAAATGGCCGACATTTTTATTTCAAAAACGTCAAGACGGAACATGCGTACATAGAAAGGAAGTGAGTCTATGCGCATGCGTAAATTATTATTCATTTTTTTAAATTTCAGTAAATTTACATGACAACCCGCCCCACAATGAGTCGGTTTTTAACGTAGGCACCCGAGTGTTTCGATGGTCTTAGCTGGTCTTAGCTTGTCTAAGCTGGTCAGAGCTCGTCTAATCTTGTCATAGCCGGTGATACCCCCTGACCTGTACATGGTAAGTATATAGTGATTATCCAAGCATAGATGTGTCACAAGGCCAAAAGTAGCGGGCATCCAGTGAGAATCGAACTCACTACTCAGTCGTAATTGATCTAGAGAGACAAGCTCGTTAAACATTACACCGTCTCGATGTGCCCGTTTTTACTTTTCAGTATGTTTCTGTACATGGCTGTGTGAGGACAGTGGTTTTTATCATTTATACGTATTTACTAAACAAACTCTGGAATAAAAGTAATAACTTGGAGCATCCAGTGAGAAGCGAACTCATCATTGCCATAATGGATTATAATTTGTCAAATAAACATTTCCCTAATATGGTATTTTTTTTTTTTCGTTTTTGTGCAGACTTTTCACCCAATCCAAGCTACAGGAGACAATAAAAATAGAGGTTTACTTAATAAATGATAGAACAGAGTGAAGGCTTCGTCATTTCGAATTCTACGTCTTCTGTCTTTATCTCTGATATGAGGTACGATGATTACTAGCATTATTTACATTATTCAGACTATTATCCTCATCTTCATTGCCATATTCACAACGTTTCTGCCGTTGTACGCTCCGGCCTTCTTCAGGTGATTGGAATTTCAATCGAACCCTTTATTTCATCCACCGGGGTAGATTGTTCTAGTTCCATGTGCCATACCTCATCTGAATGTCTCAGTTAATTCTCTTCAACTCGATTCTCCAAGTTTTGGTTCACCGCTGCTGTAGCCTGATATTGAACTCACAACTCTTTGGGTCTAGTCACTGGATCTAACCAACGTGTTTATGAAGTGGAAATATTATATTTAATCAATTGCTCGGTCTGCTGCTATTTGATTGGTGCAAAAATAATGTTTTTGACGTTCAACTTTATGTGAGAAAACGACATTATTTTTGCACCAACCTAATACAAAGCTTCGTTCACTTTACCGCGTCAGAAATATTTTATATTGTAATGTTATTTATAAATGTACCATTATCTGTGATTTAAATATTGCAACCGCATCTAGTCTGGTGCTTCTGCTATATATTGAGAGATTTTTGTTAGCATTCAAATAATAATCTGCAATGTTAATGATCTTGACCTGGCATATTGGCTTCAGTCACTTTCCCACTGCCATAAAGTAGCTTCTTTGTGCCACTTTTATAAATACTTTCATGGTAATTGTTTCGGTTGACCGTTTGCCTAGAGTACCTAGATTTTATGAATTTGAATGTAGTACTACATTGGCAACAAGGTTTCTTGATTTTTGATGGCTAGATGTAACCTTAAGTTCAATGCTAACATATAGTTCTCTCAGACTTCTCCCTTGTGGAACTCTCTTCCGATGCCTTCCTTTCCAGCCAACTTTCATTGTCAAAATTTAAATGCAATGTGAATCATTATCTTCTGTCATTCAATTCCTGCTCTTTTTTCCTTCAGAATTTTCTCTGTAATTCCTGCGTCTTAGTGGCTTTATCGCTTTGCTTGGTGGGAAAAAGAAGAAAGAGGAAAAAACACATCAGTATTGCTCCAACTTCCTTTTTCATCTGTGATATTGTCCAGTATTTACTGCCACATTCTAGTGATATTTTTTTGTTTCTAACGACATTTTTATATTCCCTAATACTTTACTTAGTTTCTAAAATTTCTAGGAACTACTAGATTAAATCAAACCATCGTCTCGTAATATCGTAGCCCTAGAGCTTACGTAGAAGACCAGCGTGCCAAATCCTGTCAAACTTATCAACAGTTTTATTTTGGGGGAGATAATTATGATTTAGCGATTTAAGACTTACTAAATTAACTAATAGCTAGGTGGCGGAGAAGAGATGGGTTCATGCCTCCCCCAAGTTTATTTGATCCTAAGTGATTACAGATTCATTCTTTTCACTTTTTATATTTTATATATTTAGCGTGTAAATTCCTCTTTTTGATTAGGTTCACGTTCACTTATCCTCTCTAAGTTGCGTCTCTGGACAGAGTGCTCTCAGGGGCTTCTCTGTCAAAGGACAGAAGGGCAACTGAGGAAAATAATACTGAAGAGGTGCCCAGCCCTGGGGAACAGCTTCCCGGGGCCGCGCCTTCACATTGCACTAGAGGGAGGGATTGATACTCGCACCGAGGCCAGCGTAACCGACGGTATCTGGGGCTGAGGGTAATGTTTGTTCCTGTCCCGGTTGTACGCGCTCGGGTCCCCCACCTAAAAATACACCTTGTGTCACATCTCGGCTCTCCGATTAACAACACCTGGTATTTCTATGGGGTCGCCCATCTAAGTGCTGACCAGGTTCGCCGTTGCTTAACTTCTGAGATTGTTCGGAAACCAGTGTTTAAACATGCGCCTTGTTGTATGGACGGATGAGGAAGAAGTAAGTGGGGACTATGAGGATATGAAGGATGGATTTCGGTCGACTCTAGACATGAGCATTCACGGGAAGAAGCTGAGTTTAACTTCTTCCTTACTAATGGAATCCAAAGAGAATGAAGATTAGACGACTCTCTGTACACGTTCTATTCTTACAATATAACGGTTTGAAATTTCTCAAATAAGGAATATAGATTATCCGAACATTTGCCATGTAATAGCATTAGACTACGGAGAGGCTTACGGCATTTCGAAAGAGATCAAGAAAGAATTAATCACTCCCAAGGCCGCGAAGACGTTTTTGGATTCTTTCGAAGCTGAAAAGACACGGTTGCGCAGAAAGACCGCTTCTACTGCGATTACGGAAATTAGGCAACGTCGAGCTTTGTCAGCACCTAGATGGGAGACCGCATGAGAATAACAGCGGCTGTAAGCTTGGATGTGCGAGTGGTGTAATGGATCACAGATCGGAATGAGAAATCGGTGAGCCAAGCTCGAATTCCAGTCGGGTTCGTTACTTCCGCGCGTTTCGGTTGCTGATCACTCAACCGTATCTACCGCGCGTGGTCCAGTGAATCTGAGAACGATGCCGTCAGGAGATCTAAATCCCTGGCAGGACCAGCCTTGGTGGCAAGGTCAAAGACGAGGACCAAGAATAAGCGCAATCATCCCCAAAGACCACAACGGTGGAACAAGCGGATGGCGATTACAACAGATATAAACTGTTGAAACAGCGGATGAAGAGGGCTACGCATGACGGATATGCTACAGAAGGCGCCAGTCGAAATTATAACAATGTCAGCGGCAGTCTGTTGTAGTTTCATAACTGGATTCTCCGTGTGTCATTCGATATGTGCCGTAGAGAAGCGTAATGAAATCAAGTGTTTTGGTCAATTCCTGGGAAGTTGAGGTAGAGTTTAAATCACATTTACGCGATCGGCACTTTCTTCTACTAAGATTTTCTTTCACGTCCAACCGAATCTAACGGCGATAGGAAATAGATGACTAGAGCAGGTTTTGGTGAAACTGGAAGCTTCTAATCCTGAACCTGCACGTCGGCGACGAAACTAATTTCATCCTCGTCGAAACTCAAAACATTGAAGCGATTAGAAGCGAAAAGGAAGAAGTCAAACGACAAGATAGAAAGGCTGAAGCAAAGCAAATATCGTCCTCCATCAACATTAATATGCAGTCAATGCCATCGGCTTTCTGTGCAAGAACTGGTCTTCTTCATCAATGCCATCATTATAAAGGAAGTGATCAGCAAAGAAAAACATAAATTCTTGCTTACGAGATAAAGCAGACGACATCATTTTAACATCTGTCGCAAAATGCTTTCATAATGATCTAATATATATATATATATATATATATATATATATATATATATATATATATATATTAATAATGGAATCATTAGAAGTCCTTAGATAGGGTAAATGGTTTAAAATAAAAAATAATCAAACACCGTCCTCGATGGTTAGGACATATAGCAACAATGGAAGAGTAAAGGTTTCAATATCAAGTCTTATTCAGTGAGCTCACCTCAGGAAAAAGATCACGGGGTTGCTCTATTTGAAGATACAAGGATCAACAACACTGAAAGCCACTGGACTTGATCCTAAATCATTTGAAACATATGGACAAGACCGTATCAACTGACGGTGTCTCATCATCGAAGTGATCAGAAGGGAAAAATCAAACAAGAGAGATTAGCTCAAGAAAAACAAACCTCGCCCTCCACCAATATTACTATGCAGTCAATGCTGTCGACTTTTTCATTACTTCTTAAAATAACGATCAGCATTCCTATTCATGACTGTTATTGAAATATTTTGTTAAAGTTGTTAAGCTCAAATATTTATCGATGCGATAAGAGAATTTCTACAGTTATTCTATTGTCGTAGAACTCACAATGAGCTTATTCAATCATTAACTGACGAATTAAGATTAATCAGAAATTAAAAATAGGAAAACCGTGAAATTTTCACGGTCTTTCTAGTTTGCATAAATTAATAAAAGCATTTATTGGTTTATTTGTCATTTCAGAGAAATAATTATTAAATGCTTGTGCGTGTGTTTTTCCGAAAGAAATTCCACATAAAAATTTTTAGAATTTTTTTTTTAAGTGTTAAAATTAAAAAATGAAAAGAATACATAAAGAGATGACTGATGCTAGAGCACATTCAAACTTGATATTTGTTGGTCGATTGAGTATGTTAAACGACATGTCTACCTCAAGGGGTCATTTAATGTCAAAATCTAAATCTTTGTATTTTTATGCCTACAATTTCTGTCTAGGGGTTCACTATTTGCCCATAGCTAGGATGGTAGCACCTGTCCGACCAAGGAGAAACAGCAGTTAAGAGATGGTTCTACGTTACTCAAAACCTCCAATCTCCCAGTCAGAGGTCTTGCTGCTGGGTGTAGTTTATTCCCATACACAGAACGATTGACACTCGTAAATAAGACCTTAATCCAATAACGCTGTAAAAAGTCAAGGATCGATATTATGAACGGAAATCAATAACTTTCAATTTTAACAAGTGTGGTGGGCTAAGAAACATTTAAAGAAAGGTAATCTATAAATATTATTTCCCCACAAGTTTTCCCCTGTTTTTTTTTAGTAATGGACCAGTCTATTTAATTAGTTCCTCACTTTTAACCAAAAAAAAAAAAAATGCTGAGATGTATTCTCTATATTTATACAATCCACATTCATAAGAATATAAAAGACGTCTATCGCAAGATCAACGAGAAATATATCGGACCGGGTTCAAATCGTTTCAAAAACGAAAAAAAAAAAAATGAATCAACGTGTAGGTCTGCTTTTCAAAGACGTTTCTTTGTCGAATCTAGAACGACATTCGAAAAGTCGGTAACTGCTTCCGACAGGAAAACACAAGTAGCGACAGACCAGAGAGAAGTTGGGTGGGGTGTAGTTAGGGTGAAGTTAGGGGTGAAAAATTTTACGGTTGGGGGAAAATGGGTTAGAGGAGCACAAGAAAAACACGAGAAAGTGTGGGTAAAAAAAATCGTTTACAAGTCGGTATCTGATTCAGCCGGTAACTGCCCTAGTAACCATAACAACCTTATCATCGGCGTTGACGTCAGTGGCCGACATTGTTGGTCACATGTTTCCTCTTGACACTACATTAATGACAGACACAGAAAGAAAACAACATTGCCTCACAGACAAGTGAGCAACGGAAAACGAGAAGAAAGGATTTTACCATGAATCCTAAGAAGACGTAATGTATGGTTGCCAGTAAGAGCAAAACCCAAGACGCGAATTCCGAATCAGAAATACCAAAATTAAAGAAGTAAGCATCTCATATCACACGGCTTTCCTTCAGAAAACAATATGGATTTCGTTTCTCTAGGTAAACTGCCGATGTGTTAACGCTTATGACTTAATTTGTCTATCAGATTAAGACACGAACGGCGCGGCTCGGGCAATGGCTTTAGATATCTAGATACCTCGAGTGCGAATGACAGAGTTTAGAATGCTGGCCATCTTCACAAGCTCAATGGTAATGATGTCTCTGGCCAAATATTTGACTTCATCCAGTCGTTCTTAGCAAATCGCGTAACGAAGTTCATGTTGTACGGCCACACTTCCAGATCATTTTACATTAATTCGGATTCTCCCACAGCATCTATGCTTGGACCTACCATTGATTGGATTTCTTTTTTTTAGATTCGTATTAAAAAAAAACGGATCTAAACTGTAAAAAGTATAAATGCTAGACATAAGATAAGTAAACAGAAGAAAAAAAGAAAAAAGAAAGGTTACAATCTACAGTAGAAATTAATCTGGATCAACGAATTTCAGTAGGTATTTTTTATGCCTACATGTGACCATCAATTTATTTCTTTTGTTTAATATGTTAAGGTTATTTAAATGTTTTAAGGTAATTTTTCTACAAGACATAAATTACAACTATTGTCTTTCCCATTGTAATATTTGATTTTAGCTACAAAATCGCACTTAATAATTGGTGTATTACCATCATTCTTTAATTGCCAGAAATGTTTAGAGACCGCAGTGCTATTCATGTATCTTACAACGCATAATATCGATCGATGATGATAGAAACAAAATTTCCAAGGATTTTCAGTGGAACCAAAATACAATTTGACAATGTTATCAGAATGTATGCTAGCTCGGTATACAATATTATCAGTCATACATTGACCGTTTGAGGGACAGATCGTATTTTTCGGCAGTTGCATTTATGTTTGGTGGTTTGATTAATGTTTTTGTTATTGCTGGAGAGGTATTTATTTAGTATATTTTTATGTTTTTTTTTGTTTCTAACGCAGCTATAACTGATCATTCATTAAAAATCTTGATCCCTGAAATAGACATTTCTGCTTAGTTTTGTATACTAACATAAACAAAGCAATTTCTAAAGAAAGGGATGGATACTTTATTTTTCAGATCTTTATTACTTAAGCCTTATTTTATTATGAAACGAAGAAGATATATCTACTTCAAGACTCAGAGAAAAATCAGTGTTTAAAGGAACTATTTGGTTTGGTTTGGTCATCTGTAGCCGAGTGGTCAAAGCATTCCAGATCTAATGACGATTTTCCCTAGTGGGGGAGTCGCAGGTTAAATCCTGCCGGAGACCGCATATTTTTCTCCAATGTGTCGAATATTCTAGCCGGTATATGAAAATAAATAACTATCCTGTTTAATAAATAAACAGGACGTTTACTCAAATACGAGTATCTACTATGAATAACGTTTAGATCTATTTAAAAATTTCGCCCATTTTTTATTTTTATTTATATATATATATATATATATATATATATATATATATATATATATAATGTAAAGGGGTGAATTTTGCGGTCAAGTGCTTTGCGCGGCCGGTTGACCTGGGCATCACTTCTATTTTTAGAAAACCTTTAACCCGCCATCTCAACTGCTAAATAATTTAAGATTCATAGCGAAAGAACGGTATTTAATCAGCAATGCTTCCTAACGAAAAGTTATGTACGACTATGTGATTTGAAAATACTCTTTGCTTTATCGATCAGAATTTTCTATACAGGTTCTTGTAAAGTATGCTATTAAATGTAGAGAGAAATAGATGGGGGGGAGACAAAATTTTACTAGGTTCTTTGAGAAAATGGAAGCATGACGAGAAATATTTTAAAAATCGAATTTCCGGACTCGCTTGTGTTCATTATCAACGAGACGTCAAATAAAAAATTAAGTTGGACTTTCTTTTATTGCCTTTGGTTTATTTGTTTCTGTATGTGTAAGATTACGGGAGAGATCTGAGTGTTTGGAGCGAGTTATTTGCCGGGATTAGTGGTATAAAGACTTTGGAGAAGGCTTTCTATGGAATCTTTATTCAATGAGTATGCTTAACGTCCTGTTTAATGCTAGAATACGTGAATCTATTTTAAAAATACATTTTTGACGAACAAATCCCCCCCCCCCATAACGTTTACATCGATTCACCCTCGCTTTCTCTGTATACCAAAAGCGCCACCTAGGCAGCGCTTTCCCAAGACAGGTTTTTCTTTGTCAAACAGATGTCAAAATGAAGGCTTACATAAAAACTACAATCTTAAGCTCCTCATGCAAATGATCAATCGTTATCTATCCTCCTTAGCCTCATAATACTCGATCTCTTCTTTCGTTCATATCACACGCCTCATTCATCATAACCATTTTAATGGTAACCCCCTACACTACAATTTTGCCCTCTTTAAGTCAAGAATCATTTGTTATCTATCCTCCTCAACCTCAGAAACTTTATTTCTTACGATCTCCACTTTCATTCATTTCACACATTAAATCATAGCCATTTTAACAGTAACCCTTGACATTGTAAATTTAACCTCTTCAAGACAAGGGTCAATCGGAATCTATCCTCTTTCTCCTTATAATCTTCATTTCTTACCAATTTCTTTTCTATTCACATCACTCGCCTCATTCACCATTTTAACGATAACCCACTACATTACAATTTTGGTCTTTTTCAAGTCAAGGATCAATCGTTATCTATCCCCCTTACCCTCCTAATATTCAGTTCCTACCACCTCCTCTTTCGTTCATATTACACACACATTAATCATAACTATTTTATCAGTAAAATTCTGCACAACATGCTTAACCTCTTGTTATCTATCCTCCTTATCCTCATAATCTTTGCTTCCTACCACCTCCTCTTTCATTCATATCAAACGCCTCATTCACCATAACCATTTTAACAGTAACCATCTACACTAACATCTTGATCTTTTCAAGACAAGGATCAGTCGTTAACTATTCTCCTTTGTTTTCATAATCTTCACTTCCTACCAACTCCTCTTTTATTCATCTCACACACTTTATTCGTTATGACCATTTTAACAACAGTGCTCTATCTTGAGTGCATTCGAGCCTTGTATTGGATGGAAAACCACATAATGTGGAAGGAGGACAACTTAAAGCTTAGAGTGCATATTGAGGGCAAGACCGACAGGGGAAGGCAGCTATCTTACGTGAAGTGGGCGAAAACGGGGGAAGGAGCGTCAACAGTGAGAAAAAACTGCTACTGGATACAAAGGATAGGAAGTTGTGGAGGTGATCGCCTATGATGTAAACGGACGAGGCAGAGAGAAGAACAAAGTAATTAATTTTCTTTTGACCACAGCAAAATAATCTAATGGAATAACAAAAGATGGCCGCTTCGTTTGAAGGGGAAATTAATGCAAATTCGACATTAATAAGTCTATAACGATAGCTGCATGTCATTTGCATACAGCAAAGCCGAGTTAACAAAGGCCGCACTTCAGCGACGAATTTCTGTTTGCATTCTAGACTGTGCAACGATTTTGCCAGAATGTTTGGCAAATTGAATCATTTGCAAATGTCAGCGAGACTTTTATCTTATTTAACTTACCCATTCTGAAAAAAGAAAATAAAAACACAATGAAATTAACTTACCCCACCACACACACTTTTCATTTTGTAATTTGAATAAATCGATATTTCACGTTCTGTAACGTAATTCTAGGTTTAACTCGCTGGAGATTTAAAAAAAAAAAAAAAAAAAAAAAAGACCTTGAATTAAACAAAGAAAAAAAATCAAAGAATTTTTTTCTGGAAAATACATCCATGTGCAAATTAATTGAAACAGCCGCTTTAGTTTCCTTTCTTTCACCATACGGACAGTTTTAGACCCACTGGAGTGACAGGGTTTAATGAATTTCTATTTTTTTCTCAGATTACGTCATTTGCAGTGGTGTGTAGTAATATGAATCTAGTTTCGGGGAGTAGGATGAAATTTTTTGCTCTTCATAAATATTGCGTCATCCATGATTGCATCAGATTTTTTGTCCAAACACTATTGTCTTGACTGTCAATTAGTTGTCCTACGGCTATTGTCTGCGATGGACTTTACTCCAAGGAACCGTACGAAAATTGTAACGCTGCACGAACACACTGGCAAGCATTACTAGTGAGCTAATTAAAGTACTAGAGACAGTCCCGGAAACTCTGCTGATTTAAAACCAATCGAGAATCTGTTGTCATTCTGCAAGGAATAATTTCGTGGAATGGACCTACGAAGTACTAATATGGGTACTGGTTTATTTTTCATTGAAAAAATGCGAAAAATATAAATAATAACGGAAGTATTCTTTTTGTTTCAATTAATTTGCACAAGAGTATACAAAGAACCATTGAAACTGCATAAAACTTCACAACTTAAAAAGAATATTAGAATAATCCAGAACTTATACAGGGAGCAAACTACCTGCATACGGAGAGAAAATGAACTTTGTAAATATACGAAAATACGAAAGGGTGTAAGACAAGGATGTGTCTTCTCACCGGACTTATACAAACAATACAGCGAGGCGATTCATTATTTGGAACCACAATATTAACACAAGATGACATAGTGTTGGCAGCAGACACAGAATGAACGTTACAAAAAACTCTAGAGAAGTCAGTGACAGAAAGCGAGAAGGAAGAAATAAATATCAACTGCGAGGCAGAATGCATGGTTGTTGGCAAAAGGATGACACCAGAAAGCAAATTGCAAATTGGAGACACAAAAATAAAAAAAAATGTACAACAATATTTAACAGAAGACGAAAATTGTGCAATCACTGCAATCCGAAGAGACATTGCGACAGCAAAGTAAGCTTTTCAAAAGCTAAATTGAATATCAAGAAACAGAAAAAATAGTCGTTAGAAACAAAAAAATAGTTAATGAACTACAACATGATATCAGTCCTTCTATATGTCAGTGAATGCTGGACAATGTCCTTACAAATAAAGAAGTGACTTGATTCGACAGAGATGTGGTTCTACTGACGAGTGTCCTTAGAAACAAAGAAAAGAGTGTTGGACGGCTATGTAATATCTAATCTCTTATATAGCAGTGAATACTGGACAATCTCCTCACAGATGAAGATGAGACTTTAAGCGACAGAGTTGTGGTTCTACTGACGAGTGTCCTTAGAAACAAAGACAAGAGTGTTGGACGGCTATGTAATATCTAATCTCCTATATGGCAGTGAATGCTGGACAATCTCCTTACAAATAAAGAAGTGACTTGATTCGACAGAGATGTGGTTCAACTGACGAGTGGCCTTAGAAACAAAGAAAAGAGTGTTGGACGGCTATGTAATATCTAATCTCCTATATGTCAGTGAATGCTGGACAATCTCCTTACAAATAAAGAAGTGACTTGATTCGACAGAGATGTGGTTCTACTGACCAGTGTCCTTAGAAACAAAGAAAAGAGTGTTGGACGGCTATGTAATATCTAATCTCCTATATAGCAGTGAATGCTGGACAATCTCCCCACAGATGAAGAAGAGACTTGATTCGACATTGATGTGGTTCTACAAACGAGTGTCCTTAGAAACAAAGAAAAGAGTGTTGGACGGCTATGTAATATCTAATCTCTTATATAGCAGTGAATGCTGGACAATCTCCTCACAGATGAAGATGAGACTTTAAGCGACAGAGTTGTGGTTCTACTGACGAGTGCCCTTAGAAACAAAGAAAAGAGTGTTGGACGGCTATGTAATATCTAATCTCTTATATAGCAGTGAATGCTGGACAATCTCCTCACAGATGAAGATGAGACTTTAAGCGACAGAGTTGTGGTTCTACTGACGAGTGTCCTTAGAAACAAAGACAAGAGTGTTGGACGGCTATGTAATATCTAATCTCCTATATGGCAGTGAATGCTGGACAATCTCTTTACAAATAAAGAAGTGACTTGATTCGACAGAGATGTGGTTCTACTGACCAGTGTCTTAGAAACAAAGAAAAGAGTGTTGGACGGCTATGTAATATCTAATCTCCTATATGTCAGTGAATGCTGGACAATCTCCTTACAAATAAAGAAGTTACTTGATTCGACAGAGATGTGGTTCTACTGACGAGTGTCCTTAGAAACAAAGAAAAGAGTGTTGGACGGCTATGTAATATCTAATCTCCTATATGTCAGTGAATGCTGGACAATCTCCTTACAAATAAAGAAGTGACTTGATTCGACAGAGATGTGGTTCTACTGACGAGTGTCCTTAGAAACAAAGAAAAGAGTGTTGGACGGCTATGTAATATCTAATCTCCTATATGTCAGTGAATGCTGGACAATCTCCTTACAAATAAAGAAGTGACTTGATTCGACAGAGATGTGGTTCTACTGACGAGTGTCCTTAGAAACAAAGAAAAGAGTGTTGGACGGCTATGTAATATCTAATCTCCTATATGTCAGTGAATGCTGGACAATCTCCTTACAAATAAAGAAGTGACTTGATTCGACAGAGATGTGGTTCTACTGACGAGTGTCCTTAGAAACAAAGAAAAGAGTGTTGGACGGCTATGTAATATCTAATCTCCTATATGTCAGTGAATGCTGGACAATCTCCTTACAAATAAAGAAGTGACTTGATTCGACAGAGATGTGGTTCTACTGATGAGTGTCCTTAGAAACAAAGAAAAGAGTGTTGGACGGCTATGTAATATCTAATCTCCTATATAGCAGTGAATGCTGGACAATCTCCCCACAGATGAAGAAGAGACTTGATTCGACATTGATGTGGTTCTACAAACGAGTGCCCTTAGAAACAAAGAAAAGAGTGTTGGACGGCTATGTAATATCTAATCTCTTATATAGCAGTGAATGCTGGACAATCTCCTCACAGATGAAGATGAGACTTTAAGCGACAGAGTTGTGGTTCTACTGACGAGTGTCCTTAGAAACAAAGACAAGAGTGTTGGACGGCTATGTAATATCTAATCTCCTATATGGCAGTGAATGCTGGACAATCTCTTTACAAATAAAGAAGTGACTTGATTCGACAGAGATGTGGTTCTACTGACCAGTGTCTTAGAAACAAAGAAAAGAGTGTTGGACGGCTATGTAATATCTAATCTCCTATATGTCAGTGAATGCTGGACAATCTCCTTACAAATAAAGAAGTTACTTGATTCGACAGAGATGTGGTTCTACTGACGAGTGTCCTTAGAAACAAAGAAAAGAGTGTTGGACGGCTATGTAATATCTAATCTCCTATATGTCAGTGAATGCTGGACAATCTCCTTACAAATAAAGAAGTGACTTGATTCGACAGAGATGTGGTTCTACTGACGAGTGTCCTTAGAAACAAAGAAAAGAGTGTTGGACGGCTATGTAATATCTAATCTCCTATATGTCAGTGAATGCTGGACAATCTCCTTACAAATAAAGAAGTGACTTGATTCGACAGAGATGTGGTTCTACTGACGAGTGTCCTTAGAAACAAAGAAAAGAGTGTTGGACGGCTATGTAATATCTAATCTCCTATATGTCAGTGAATGCTGGACAATCTCCTTACAAATAAAGAAGTGACTTGATTCGACAGAGATGTGGTTCTACTGACGAGTGTCCTTAGAAACAAAGAAAAGAGTGTTGGACGGCTATGTAATATCTAATCTCCTATATGTCAGTGAATGCTGGACAATCTCCTTACAAATAAAGAAGTGACTTGATTCGACAGAGATGTGGTTCTACTGATGAGTGTCCTTAGAAACAAAGAAAAGAGTGTTGGACGGCTATGTAATATCTAATCTCCTATATAGCAGTGAATGCTGGACAATCTCCCCACAGATGAAGAAGAGACTTGATTCGACATTGATGTGGTTCTACAAACGAGTGTCCTTAGAAACAAAGAAAAGAGTGTTGGACGGCTATGTAATATCTAATCTCTTATATAGCAGTGAATGCTGGACAATCTCCTCACAGATGAAGATGAGACTTTAAGCGACAGAGTTGTGGTTCTACTGACGAGTGTCCTTAGAAACAAAGACAAGAGTGTTGGACGGCTATGTAATATCTAATCTCTTATATAGCAGTGAATGCTGGACAATCTCCTCACAGATGAAGATGAGACTTTAAGCGACAGAGTTGTGGTTCTACTGACGAGTGTCCTTAGAAACAAAGACAAGAGTGTTGGACGGCTATGTAATATCTAATCTCCTATATGGCAGTGAATGCTGGACAATCTCCTTACAAATAAAGAAGTGACTTGATTCGACAGAGATGTGGTTCTACTGACGAGTGTCCTTAGAAACAAAGAAAAGAGTGTTGGACGGCTATGTAATATCTAATCTCCTATATGTCAGTGAATGCTGGACAATCTCTTTACAAATAAAGAAGTGACTTGATTCGACAGAGATGTGGTTCTACTGACCAGTGTCTTAGAAACAAAGAAAAGAGTGTTGGACGGCTATGTAATATCTAATCTCCTATATGTCAGTGAATGCTGGACAATCTCCTTAAAATAAAGAAGTTACTTGATTCGACAGAGATGTGGTTCTACTGACGAGTCTCCTTAGAAACAAAGAAAAGAGTGTTGGACGGCTATGTAATATCTAATCTCCTATATGTCAGTGAATGCTGGACAATCTCCTTACAAATAAAGAAGTGACTTGATTCGACAGAGATGTGGTTCTACAAAC
Organism: Acanthosepion lycidas; assembly: GCA_963932145.1. Classification (NCBI taxonomy): domain Eukaryota; kingdom Metazoa; phylum Mollusca; class Cephalopoda; order Sepiida; family Sepiidae; genus Acanthosepion; species Acanthosepion lycidas. The sequence goes on along the minus strand of OZ010592.1, from coordinate 96,895,736 downwards.
GAGTGTCCTTAGAAACAAAGAAAAGAGTGTTGGACGGCTATGTAATATCTAATCTCTTATATAGCAGTGAATGCTGGACAATCTCCTCACAGATGAAGATGAGACTTTAAGCGACAGAGTTGTGGTTCTACTGACGAGTGCCCTTAGAAACAAAGACAAGAGTGTTGGACGGCTATGTAATATCTAATCTCTTATATAGCAGTGAATGCTGGACAATCTCCTCACAGATGAAGATGAGACTTTAAGCGACAGAGTTGTGGTTCTACTGACGAGTGTCCTTAGAAACAAAGACAAGAGTGTTGGACGGCTATGTAATATCTAATCTCCTATATGGCAGTGAATGCTGGACAATCTCTTTACAAATAAAGAAGTGACTTGATTCGACAGAGATGTGGTTCTACTGACCAGTGTCTTAGAAACAAAGAAAAGAGTGTTGGACGGCTATGTAATATCTAATCTCCTATATGTCAGTGAATGCTGGACAATCTCCTTACAAATAAAGAAGTTACTTGATTCGACAGAGATGTGGTTCTACTGACGAGTGTCCTTAGAAACAAAGAAAAGAGTGTTGGACGGCTATGTAATATCTAATCTCCTATATGTCAGTGAATGCTGGACAATCTCCTTACAAATAAAGAAGTGACTTGATTCGACAGAGATGTGGTTCTACTGACGAGTGTCCTTAGAAACAAAGAAAAGAGTGTTGGACGGCTATGTAATATCTAATCTCCTATATGTCAGTGAATGCTGGACAATCTCCTTACAAATAAAGAAGTGACTTGATTCGACAGAGATGTGGTTCTACTGACGAGTGTCCTTAGAAACAAAGAAAAGAGTGTTGGACGGCTATGTAATATCTAATCTCCTATATGTCAGTGAATGCTGGACAATCTCCTTACAAATAAAGAAGTTACTTGATTCGACAGAGATGTGGTTCTACTGACGAGTGTCCTTAGAAACAAAGAAAAGAGTGTTGGACGGCTATGTAATATCTAATCTCCTATATGTCAGTGAATGCTGGACAATCTCCTTACAAATAAAGAAGTGACTTGATTCGACAGAGATGTGGTTCTACTGACGAGTGTCCTTAGAAACAAAGAAAAGAGTGTTGGACGGCTATGTAATATCTAATCTCCTATATGGCAGTGAATGCTGGACAATCTCCTTACAAATAAAGAAGTGACTTGATTCGACAGAGATGTGGTTCTACTGACGAGTGTCCTTAGAAACAAAGAAAAGAGTGTTGGACGGCTATGTAATATCTAATCTCCTATATGTCAGTGAATGCTGTACAATCTCTTTACAAATAAAGAAGTGACTTGATTCGACAGAGATGTGGTTCTACTGACCAGTGTCTTAGAAACAAAGAAAAGAGTGTTGGACGGCTATGTAATATCTAATCTCCTATATGTCAGTGAATGCTGGACAATCTCCTTACAAATAAAGAAGTTACTTGATTCGACAGAGATGTGGTTCTACTGACGAGTCTCCTTAGAAACAAAGAAAAGAGTGTTGGACGGCTATGTAATATCTAATCTCCTATATGTCAGTGAATGCTGGACAATCTCCTTACAAATAAAGAAGTGACTTGATTCGACAGAGATGTGGTTCTACAAACGAGTGTCCTTAGAAACAAAGAAAAGAGTGTTGGACGGCTATGTAATATCTAATCTCTTATATAGCAGTGAATGCTGGACAATCTCCTCACAGATGAAGATGAGACTTTAAGCGACAGAGTTGTGGTTCTACTGACGAGTGCCCTTAGAAACAAAGACAAGAGTGTTGGACGGCTATGTAATATCTAATCTCTTATATAGCAGTGAATGCTGGACAATCTCCTCACAGATGAAGATGAGACTTTAAGCGACAGAGTTGTGGTTCTACTGACGAGTGTCCTTAGAAACAAAGACAAGAGTGTTGGACGGCTATGTAATATCTAATCTCCTATATGGCAGTGAATGCTGGACAATCTCTTTACAAATAAAGAAGTGACTTGATTCGACAGAGATGTGGTTCTACTGACCAGTGTCTTAGAAACAAAGAAAAGAGTGTTGGACGGCTATGTAATATCTAATCTCCTATATGTCAGTGAATGCTGGACAATCTCCTTACAAATAAAGAAGTTACTTGATTCGACAGAGATGTGGTTCTACTGACGAGTGTCCTTAGAAACAAAGAAAAGAGTGTTGGACGGCTACGTAATATCTAATCTCCTATATGTAAGTGAATGCTGGACAATCTCCTTACAAATAAAGAAGTGACTTGATTCGACAGAGATGTGGTTCTACTGACGAGTGTCCTTAGAAACAAAGAAAAGAGTGTTGGACGGCTATGTAATATCTAATCTCCTATATGTCAGTGAATGCTGGATAATCTCCTTACAAATAAAGAAGTGACTTGATTCGACAGAGATGTGGTTCTACTGACGAGTGTCCTTAGAAACAAAGAAAAGAGTGTTGGACGGCTATGTAATATCTAATCTCCTATATGTCAGTGAATGCTGGACAATCTCCTTACAAATAAAGAAGTGACTTGATTCGACAGAGATGTGGTTCTACTGACGAGTGTCCTTAGAAACAAAGAAAAGAGTGTTGGACGGCTATGTAATATCTAATCTCCTATATGTCAGTGAATGCTGGACAATCTCCTTACAAATAAAGAAGTGACTTGATTCGACAGAGATGTGGTTCTACTGACGAGTGTCCTTAGAAACAAAGAAAAGAGTGTTGGACGGCTATGTAATATCTAATCTCCTATATGTCAGTGAATGCTGGACAATCTCCTTACAAATAAAGAAGTGACTTGATTCGACAGAGATGTGGTTCTACTGACGAGTGTCCTTAGAAACAAAGAAAAGAGTGTTGGACGGCTATGTAATATCTAATCTCCTATATGTCAGTGAATGCTGGACAATCTCCTTACAAATAAAGAAGTTACTTGATTCGACAGAGATGTGGTTCTACTGACGAGTGTCCTTAGAAACAAAGAAAAGAGTGTTGGACGGCTATGTAATATCTAATCTCCTATATGTCAGTGAATGCTGGACAATCTCCTTACAAATAAAGAAGTGACTTGATTCGACAGAGATGTGGTTCTACTGACGAGTGTCCTTAGAAACAAAGAAAAGAGTGTTGGACGGCTATGTAATATCTAATCTCCTATATGTCAGTGAATGCTGGACAATCTCCTTACAAATAAAGAAGTGACTTGATTCGACAGAGATGTGGTTCTACTGACGAGTGTCCTTAGAAACAAAGAAAAGAGTGTTGGACGGCTATGTAATATCTAATCTCCTATATGTCAGTGAATGCTGGACAATCTCCTTACAAATAAAGAAGTGACTTGATTCGACAGAGATGTGGTTCTACTGACGAGTGTCCTTAGAAACAAAGAAAAGAGTGTTGGACGGCTATGTAATATCTAATCTCCTATATGTCAGTGAATGCTGGACAATCTCCTTACAAATAAAGAAGTTACTTGATTCGACAGAGATGTGGTTCTACTGACGAGTGTCCTTAGAAACAAAGAAAAGAGTGTTGGACGGCTATGTAATATCTAATCTCCTATATGTCAGTGAATGCTGGACAATCTCCTTACAAATAAAGAAGTTACTTGATTCGACAGATGTGGTTCTACTGACGAGTGTCCTTAGAAACAAAGAAAAGAGTGTTGGACGGCTATGTAATATCTAATCTCCTATATTTCAGTGAATGCTGGACAATCTCCTTACAAATAAACAAGTGACTTGATTCGACAGAGATGTGGTTCTACTGACGAGTGTCCTTAGAAACAAAGAAAAGAGTGTTGGACGGCTATGTAATATCTAATCTCCTATATGTCAGTGAATGCTGGACAATCTCCTTACAAATAAAGAAGTTACTTGATTCGACAGAGATGTGGTTCTACTGACGAGTGTCCTTAGAAACAAAGAAAAGAGTGTTGGACGGCTATGTAATATCTAATCTCCTATATGTCAGTGAATGCTGGACAATCTCCTTACAAATAAAGAAGTGACTTGATTCGACAGAGATGTGGTTCTACTGACGAGTGTCCTTAGAAACAAAGAAAAGAGTGTTGGACGGCTATGTAATATCTAATCTCCTATATGTCAGTGAATGCTGGACAATCTCCTTACAAATAAAGAAGTGACTTGATTCGACAGAGATGTGGTTCTACTGACGAGTGTCCTTAGAAACAAAGAAAAGAGTGTTGGACGGCTATGTAATATCTAATCTCCTATATGTCAGTGAATGCTGGACAATCTCCTTACAAATAAAGAAGTGACTTGATTCGACAGAGATGTGGTTCTACTGACGAGTGTCCTTAGAAACAAAGAAAAGAGTGTTGGACGGCTATGTAATATCTAATCTCCTATATGTCAGTGAATGCTGGACAATCTCCTTACAAATAAAGAAGTGACTTGATTCGACAGAGATGTGGTTCTACTGACGAGTGTCCTTAGAAACAAAGAAAAGAGTGTTGGACGGCTATGTAATATCTAATCTCCTATATGTCAGTGAATGCTGGACAATCTCCTTACAAATAAAGAAGTGACTTGATTCGACAGAGATGTGGTTCTACTGACGAGTGTCCTTAGAAACAAAGAAAAGAGTGTTGGACGGCTATGTAATATCTAATCTCCTATATGTCAGTGAATGCTGGACAATCTCCTTACAAATAAAGAAGTTACTTGATTCGACAGAGATGTGGTTCTACTGACGAGTGTCCTTAGAAACAAAGAAAAGAGTGTTGGACGGCTATGTAATATCTAATCTCCTATATGTCAGTGAATGCTGGACAATCTCCTTACAAATAAAGAAGTTACTTGATTCGACAGATGTGGTTCTACTGACGAGTGTCCTTAGAAACAAAGAAAAGAGTGTTGGACGGCTATGTAATATCTAATCTCCTATATTTCAGTGAATGCTGGACAATCTCCTTACAAATAAACAAGTGACTTGATTCGACAGAGATGTGGTTCTACTGACGAGTGTCCTTAGAAACAAAGAAAAGAGTGTTGGACGGCTATGTAATATCTAATCTCCTATATGTCAGTGAATGCTGGACAATCTCCTTACAAATAAAGAAGTTACTTGATTCGACAGAGATGTGGTTCTACTGACGAGTGTCCTTAGAAACAAAGAAAAGAGTGTTGGACGGCTATGTAATATCTAATCTCCTATATGTCAGTGAATGCTGGACAATCTCCTTACAAATAAAGAAGTGACTTGATTCGACAGAGATGTGGTTCTACTGACGAGTGTCCTTAGAAACAAAGAAAAGAGTGTTGGACGGCTATGTAATATCTAATCTCCTATATGTCAGTGAATGCTGGACAATCTCCTTACAAATAAAGAAGTGACTTGATTCGACAGAGATGTGGTTCTACTGACGAGTGTCCTTAGAAACAAAGAAAAGAGTGTTGGACGGCTATGTAATATCTAATCTCCTATATGTCAGTGAATGCTGGACAATCTCCTTACAAATAAAGAAGTGACTTGATTCGACAGAGATGTGGTTCTACTGACGAGTGTCCTTAGAAACAAAGAAAAGAGTGTTGGACGGCTATGTAATATCTAATCTCCTATATGTCAGTGAATGCTGGACAATCTCCTTACAAATAAAGAAGTGACTTGATTCGACAGAGATGTGGTTCTACTGACGAGTGTCCTTAGAAACAAAGAAAAGAGTGTTGGACGGCTATGTAATATCTAATCTCCTATATGTCAGTGAATGCTGGACAATCTCCTTACAAATAAAGAAGTTACTTGATTCGACAGAGATGTGGTTCTACTGACGAGTGTCCTTAGAAACAAAGAAAAGAGTGTTGGACGGCTATGTAATATCTAATCTCCTATATGTCAGTGAATGCTGGACAATCTCCTTACAAATAAAGAAGTGACTTGATTCGACAGAGATGTGGTTCTACTGACGAGTGTCCTTAGAAACAAAGAAAAGAGTGTTGGACGGCTATGTAATATCTAATCTCCTATATGTCAGTGAATGCTGGACAATCTCCTTACAAATAAAGAAGTGACTTGATTCGACAGAGATGTGGTTCTACTGACGAGTGTCCTTAGAAACAAAGAAAAGAGTGTTGGACGGCTATGTAATATCTAATCTCCTATATGTCAGTGAATGCTGGACAATCTCCTTACAAATAAAGAAGTGACTTGATTCGACAGAGATGTGGTTCTACTGACGAGTGTCCTTAGAAACAAAGAAAAGAGTGTTGGACGGCTATGTAATATCTAATCTCCTATATGTCAGTGAATGCTGGGCAATCTCCTTACAAATAAAGAAGTTACTTGATTCGACAGAGATGTGGTTCTACTGACGAGTGTCCTTAGAAACAAAGAAAAGAGTGTTGGACGGCTATGTAATATCTAATCTCCTATATGTCAGTGAATGCTGGACAATCTCCTTACAAATAAAGAAGTTACTTGATTCGACAGAGATGTGGTTCTACTGACGAGTGTCCTTAGAAACAAAGAAAAGAGTGTTGGACGGCTATGTAATATCTAATCTCCTATATGTCAGTGAATGCTGGACAATCTCCTTAAAAATAAAGAAGTGACTTGATTCGACAGAGATGTGGTTCTACTGATGAGTGTCCTTAGAAACAAAGAAAAGAGTGTTGGACGGCTATGTAATATCTAATCTCCTATATAGCAGTGAATGCTGGACAATCTCCCCACAGATGAAGAAGAGACTTGATTCGACATTGATGTGGTTCTACAAACGAGTGTCCTTAGAAACAAAGAAAAGAGTGTTGGACGGCTATGCAATATCTAATCTCCTATATAGCAGTGAATGCTGGACAATCTCCTTACAAATAAAGAAGTGACTTGATTCGACAGAGATGTGGTTCTACTGACGAGTGTCCTTAGAAACAAAGAAAAGAGTGTTGGACGGCTATGTAATATCTAATCTCCTATATGGCAGTGAATGCTGGACAATCTCCCCACAGATGAAGAAGAGACTTGAAGTGACAGAGATGTGGTTCTACTGATGAGTGTCCTTAGAAACAAAGAAAAGAGTGTTGGACGGCTATGTAATATCTAATCTCCTATATAGCAGTGAATGCTGGACAATCTCCCCACAGATGAAGAAGAGACTTGAAGTGACAGAGATGTGGTTCTACTGACGAGTGTCCTTAGAAACAAAGAAAAGTCTGTTGAACGGCTATGCAATATCTAATCTCCTATATAGCAGTGAATGCTGGACAATCTCCCCACAGATGAAGAAGTTACTTGATTCGACAGAGATGTGGTTCTTCTGACGGGTGTTTTTAGAAACAATGAAAAGAGTGTTGGACGGCTATGCAATATCTAATCTCCTATATAGCAGTGAATGCTGGAAAATCTCCCCACAGATGAAGAAGAGACTTGAAGTGACAGACATGTGGTTCTACTGATGAGTGTCCTTAGAAACAAAGAAAAGAGTGCTGGTCGGCTATGTAATATCTAATCTCCTATAATGGCAGTGAATGCTGGACAATCTCCACACAGATGAAGAAGAGACTTGAAGCGACAGAGATGTGGTTCTACTGACGAGTGTCCTTAGAAAGAAAGAAAGGAGTGTTAGACATCTATGTAATATCTAATCTCCTATATGGCAGTGAATACTAGACAATCTCCTAACTGATGAAGAGACTTGAAGCGACTTGACGAGTGTCCTTAGAAACAAAGAAAAGGTTCATTTTGCATAAGCATACTGGGAATAGCATGGACAGAATGTTGAAATTTCTATCACATATGATAAGGAAAGAGGGCCTGGAAAAGCAGATACACACAGGAAAGAATGAAGGCAAGATGGACAGAGGAAAACAACACAACATATTTAGAGAACTTGAGTAACTGGATGTCGGAACATGATTTTGGAGAAACAAAAATATAAAATTTTAATAAGAGCTCTGACGGAGAAGAAATTGTGGGAAGCCATGGTCGCCTCCGTCTTGAAGGGTCACGGCACACAGAAGATGACATAACATTAATACAAATCTCTCTTTTATTCGATGTCTATGTTTGCTGAAACAAAATCGGTTTTCCTTTTCTATGGAAAAATACCATAAATCCGGGCGAGGTTTTACTGTTCGGCTACGGAAGACATTGCAGCAAGGCAAGATCCATTTTAGTCTTTTATAAAAATATTTGTCCCTGAATGGAATCTTTCCTTGCCTTTATCTGTTAAGTTTATTTTCGTATCCGAAATAATGTCAGATCAAGAAAAATCTATGAACTGTTTAAACTACTTTGGTTATATTCCCAGTGTGGGTTAAAAGGCAGACTTTTAGATTTAGAGATGATTCAACAGGAGACGTTACATTGTTGTAAAGATCACCGTTGCTAAAATTGTATGGAGAGGTTCGTTTTTTTTAATAAGACACAAGAAAATAGAGGTTAGAACATGTCCAGACGTGCTCGCGTACCGTTGTTTGCGTGACTCATTACACCTGGAATCGATGTCAATGTACGCAGAAAAAAATCAGTTACTCTTTTTTCAGATAGACAAACGGACCATCTTTTTTTTTAATGGTTCAATGCCACGCAATCTTCCGATTTTATTGTCAATATTTAAACTTAATTTCTCAAAAATGGGACTGACCTCTCTCTGTAGCAAAGATTTGGTTTTATTGGTATTAGCTAATCCCAGACTAGTACAGCACAAGGCCGCCTATCAAGATATTCTTATATCTCCATTCACGAGGAAGGGTTGTATTTCCAGTGAAGTTCCTTACCTTGAATGTCTGTTGTTACTCAAGCTTGTGACTTGGAACTCATGCATACTCATAGATCGTTAAAGAAAAAATTAGTTCTTTGTGACGTTACTCTGGCCAAGAAATGATATAAAATCATGAAACTAAAATTAAATATAATTAATTATGATTATACCAACACTATTTTAAAATGTCTATAAAAGTAAATGTTTTGAGATGCTCAAGTTGTAATAAAAAGTTGTTTTTTTTAATTTTTTTCGAAAAAAACGTCCACGTTGAGTATTTTTAAAAATTATAAATAAAAAAAATTAACCTAAGGTACCTCCCTTACATATTTTTAACGTAAATTGTCTATGAAGGGAGTGCATTTCATGCGCATTTAAAAAGAAATCATTATCTGTCTATATCTCTGAGATGTATGTACATGTATTTATCGGTGTCTGTGTGTATGGAAAGTGCATTCACTTTTAATTGTGTATGTATGTATGTGTTGGTTTCCCCTTTCTTTCTTTTTTCTTTCTTCATAAAGGGCCGTAGAGATGTTCTCTGCCTCGTCACTTTTTTTGTGTGTATATATATCTAAATATGTCTGGGTGCTTATGTATTATAATCTGATTGTGTTTGTGTTGTTTTACGCGTGAGTTTAGGACCCCATTCACACACTTAGGATTAAAATGTATGCATATATATTGTCAGAGGACCGGATGACATATTAACGTCAATTCTAACGTAATTTCAACGAAGAAATAAATTGAATAACATATGTATTTCTCCTTTTCTCCTCAGTAATTTTATAATTTTAAACTTAATATTGATTAAATTTGGATTTTAATTGGCAGTTTTTAATTTTAATATCAAATTTTATCATATAATTTAATAATTATTGGTTAGAATTAATTCTTTTTTTAATATTACCCGTATTTTAAAGATTTGAATAGATATTATAACATGACTTCGTTGTCAAGCTTTTAGAATTTTCCTATACTTGTATTTTGATTGGTCATTCTAGCTTTTGTAACAACGTTTTCCCCTTGCGAAGGATTGTTAATCAATTTGAAACTTTTAAAACCATTTATTTTACATACAACATCATCACTTCATAAGACACCGGGGTGTTGAAACAAAATGGCTATTTTTGTAGTGATTTTATAACATATTTATGTTATAAATTTTTTAAAATAAATAATTATATCTGCTCTACTTTGTATTGAGCAATCTTTTAAGAATAGTAATTGTTGGTTATTGGAATTCTTTCCGTATACACCAATTATGTACTTGTATACATATATATATATATATATATATATATATATATATATATGAGAGTGGATTCAATAATAATATATTGCATATATATATATACATTAATAATATGAAATGGACAAAGTTAGACAATTATTTTAAGACATTTTAATATTTATACATACTTTTTAAAGATTCAAATATTTAAGTAAATACTCTGTTTATAATAAACAGTATTAATAACACTGACCGACCTGAATGCCCGAGAAACTTTCGTAGAAAATATACGTCCTCCGGCAGGAATTGAACCTGTATCCTATACGGAACCGATATATAGTCTGACCTGACTTAACCGATCGAGCCGCAGAGGATCGTTCGGTTAGCAGGATCGATTTTACTGCTTTTAAACTACAATCTTCCATGAATCTCTCGAGTACATTCATATCTGATAAAAGCGTATCCAGATGTAAACAAATAACGTCACATATTATAAAAGGGACAAAGTCTGACAATTACTTTAAGACATTTTTATGCTTATACATTCTTTTTCTCGATACAAATAAACATAAAAATGACTTAAATTAATAATATATATAATATATTGCACACACACACATATATATATATATATATTTATATACACACACTTTTCACACACACACACACACACACACACACATATATATATATATATATATATATATATATATATATATATATATATTTGGTTGGATTCAATAATAATAATAATAATATATATATATATATATATATATATATTCCACACACACACATATATATATATTTATAATAATATATATATAATATATTGCACGTATATATTTATATTTATATACACACACTTTTCACACACATATATATATATATATATTTATATATATATATATATATATACATATATATAAATACATATATATATGTATTTATATTTACAAATACACACTTTTCACATATCTATATATACATATATATATACATTTATATTTATATACACACACTTTTCACGCACGCACACACACACATATGTATGTATATATATATATATATATATATATATATATATATATATATATATATATATATATATTGTTGGATTCAATAATAATATATATATATATATATAATATATTGCACATATATATATATATATTTATAATAATATATATAATATATTGCACATATATATTTATATACACACACTTTTCACACACACATATATATACATATACATAAATACATATATATATATATATTTATACACTTTTCACACACACACATATATATATACATATATATACACACATATATATATATATATTTATATTTATATACACACACTTTTCACACACACACACACACACACACACACACACACATATATATATATATATATATATATATATATATATATGAATGTATGTATGTATGTATTGATTATTCAGGAATGCTACGTTTTTGTAGACATCTGTTTTGGGGAGTGGGATTGTTCTTTGCCAAAAGTTCTTCTATTGTCTACAGTTCTTGAGATTGAAACTCTTATTTTGACAGACAGACATCGATGCTGGAAAACCACCATTTATCCACTTGTGCTTTTCAAACCTCTTTCCCGGACCGTTTTTTTGGTATGTGAAATTATTTTATACCAATAAAAGAAATATATTACATGTATTTAAATCACACTTTTTATGTTTCTAAGGCGGGGGAAAATCAGATATCGACTTTGAAGGATGCCAACGAGTGAAGTAAAAAGAAAAAAAAAACCTTGCCTTCGTATATGGTCTTTTAATAACACTCAAGAAAATTGGAACATGTCAAGACGTGCACCGGTTCAAATGTTGCTGTGAATTATTAATCTAGTGATATGCTGTGGTCATTTCGGAATTTAAATTCTCACACTTCAAATGTATCGATTTTGATTTACTCATATACAGGGTGCGGCTGGTATTTAAGGACATACATATTTAAGATTAACATTGCTTCCCACTAACTTCTAATTCTTTCATTTTTCAGAAATCAAGAATGGCAAACCTTATGATAACAAATTAAATGAAAAGACATGATGCGATTGTGACATTAAAGGCTGATCATAGCGATTTGGATATTGCACGTTTCCTCAGAGTTGCAAGATCGTTTGCCCACAAGATACGAAAAGAGTTAGAAGACGCTGACAGTTTCCCAATGTCTGTATCAAAACGTAAAAGACTTTCTGCACGTTCTGATAAAGTGAGAACATCCGAATTTATTCAGGAAGTCAAGCAGACAATTGGCGAAAACCGAGGTCAATCAATGAGGTCAACTGCCAAAAAGCTGCATGTGTCTGACAAAAAGGTCTTAGAGTAAATGCTTCTGCTTACATTGAGGTTCAAGAAACAGTTGACAAGCCCTGGATTGACAACATATGCAATAGCAGACCTTACATATTCTACCAAAACTCGGCTCCATCCCACAAAGGCTCTACGAACACAAGAATGAATGGCTCCTAACTCTCCAGATCTCAATCCACTAGACTATTATGTGTGGAGCGTTGTTAAGAAGGAGGTTAATAAACAGCCTCATAACACCAAAGACTCTCTAAAAGCTGCAATAGTTCGAGTAATGTCTGAGATAAATAAGGACCAATTAATCAGAGTTTGCAGCCAATTTCGACCTTGTGTAGAGGCAGTTATTGGTGTTAGTGGTGGTTTTATTGAATAAAATTAAATAATAGTTCGCTAAATTTCATGTTTACTTGTTTGTAATCAAATATAATTATATTCATTTGTTCAGCAAGGTTTTTACTAATCCATAAAACCTGTCCTCAAATACCAGCCGCACCCTGTATATTGATTTTATCATTTCATATATATCTGTAAATCTTGAACATTTCTTATCTATCTCAGTGTTTTCATATCTATCTATCTATCTATCTATCTATATATATATATATATATATATATATATATATATATTATGTGTGTGTTCATATCTATCTATATATATATATATCTATATATATATATCTATATATATATATCTATATATATATATATATATATATATACATATATATATATATATATATATATATATATATATATATATATATATATATATATATATATAGGTACATAGATAGATACATAGATAGATTGATATATATGATTGTTCATATCCATGTATTTATCTCAGTCTGATAATTTTTATGTATCTAAGTGTGTTCATATCTATCCATCTTTTTATCTATCTATGTATCTATCTATCTAGCTATCTATCTGTTGGAGTGGGTAGAATGGAGATCAACGTGTTTTAGTGGACTCAGCAATTTTCAATCTGCTTGTCTGAATCATCTTCAAGAAGCGAGAGCATGATCTAAAAGGTCGGCCAATCTAACAGTGATCTCATTTTACAATCCTCACACTTGCTCCATATGTGGCCTCTTTTGTAAATCGCTAGCGGGTCTTGAATGCTACTTAAGATTATCACACAAACTTTCATAACTGAATCAATAAGCTGTCAGATCCTCATACTTCGAAACTGACGGAATAGTCCATTATTATATATATATATATATATATATATATATATATTTCTTCATATATCAATATATCTCTATATCTATCTATCTCAGTCTGTTCATATCTATCTATCTTGACTTTCTCAATCTGTTCATATCTATCTATCAGTCAGTTCATATGTATCTCAGTCAGTTTACATCTGTCTATCTATCTATTTTATACTGCTCATAATCTATCAAACTGTCTATCTAGACTACTCATTATCTATCTATCTATCTATCTATCTATCTATCTATCTATCTATCTATCTATCTATCTATCTCACTCTGTTCACTATCTATCTATCCATCTATCTATCTATCTATCTATCTATCTATCTATTTATCTCACTCTGTTCTCAATTTTTGTTTCTTAGTGGTTATCTTAGTGCTAACAATTCGCTCGCAACACACCGATAATATAAAATTTGACAATGAAGTCACTATTAAGCTTTTTCAAACACTTGGAAACTATTTGGCCTCTCATTTGTTCTGCCTAAAATAGTGCTGAAACAATATGGCATACGGACACTTTTAAAATAAACGCCGATATAAATAAAACCTGACTTGAAATTAGTCAAGTTTAATTTAAAAATAAGATACAGTTAAAAGAATTGGAAAAATTCAACGTTTATATGACTAACGGGAATTGGGTTCTGTCACACCAAATGTAGATTTAACTGAAATAAAATTATTTTTCTGATCAGGTTGTTTGATCCACGAAACATGGCAAAATAAAAGTTATCCAAATTCTATTATATATTTACTGTTCTGTCGAATTCTCATCTAAATTTTTAAATCAAAATCTTCATTTCTACTTTGAATAAAATCTACTCTCACATAATCGGTCATTATATCCTTTACGTTGATCATCTATAAAGTGTCCAACAGAAAATCCACGCGTTTCTCTTTGAGCAGGCATAAATACATTCATGAACCCTCGATATCCAATGATTGTATCCATCGATTAATCTTTTTAATTGGACGCTTATGTGTCCTAAGAGAGATATCAGATAATGATTTCGAACTTACTGTGCCTACGACCAGGAACCGACTGTGCCAAGATTGCATTTGAAAATAAGGCCAGAGAATATCTGTGATCTATCTTTATCATTTCCGCCATCTTTGATAGTCTGAGCTTTAAATGATCAGTTGGAGAAAAATAATTGATTCGCCAACTCAGAGAAAAAGAAGCAAAAATGGTTTCAATGTGTGCAATTTATAAGAACCTGAGGATAATGATGGAAGGTTAGAGCTACGAATTATGTGAAAGTGTGGAGAGCCAAGATCAGCCAAGTACTGTATAGACACATCGTATTTGGAGGAGATAATTACAAATGGAGAGTTGTAGTCAACTAACAGAAATCTAAGGATTCGTTGAAGACCGCCATAGCGAATATGTTGATTGTATAATCGTAGATTAGCACAAGAACGAAAATATCATGTATCCAGTGCGGATCGAACTCGCTATTTAACATTGTCATTATGAGACAAGCTTGTTAAACCATTAAGCTACGTGGACGGTGAATAAGAGGGCCAATATGTAAGAGAACCAAAGGAACTCTGCATGCAGATTTTTTTTAATCGAATCCTTGACGTTGTTCTTGTGGGTGATAGACATTGTAAACTAATTGTTTTTTTTAATATAATGATTTTGTTTTTGCTTATACTGCAGAGTAAGACTGTTATCAAACTCGTTGAATTTAAACTAGTTTTCTTCTACCGTCCAAAGACATATGTGGTTACCTGGGGCAGGAAATACTTTGTCAATTTTTACGCCTCCAAAACAAAACTGCTTTCATTTAACCACAATAAAGACCTTCTTCTGCCTACCATCAGAATGGCTGACGCTAGACTCCAGGATAGCAATACATTAATCCTCCTTAGCCTCACGTTTTCAACTGATTTAACGTGGGGCGGGTATACATCAAATCAATAATTGCATCTACTGTAAGGAAATTTGGGTCACTCTATCGCGCCAAAAGATTTTTCTCGTCAGAATCTATCGTGCACCTTTACAAATCTACCATTGGTCTGTACATTGAATATGGATGCCATATCTGGTCTGGTGCTCCTGATATTCGTTTAGAGCTTCTTGATAAAATCCTAGGAAAGATCTGCAATATTACCGATCTTGAACTGGCATCTCATCTTCAATTACTTTCTCAAAGACATGATGTGGCTTGCCTTTGCCTGCTCTACAAATATTTTAGGGCAACTGCACTGACGAGTTTTTTTCCCTGGTGCCCCGACTGCATAAACTGGCATCTAGATCCCACCAGTTTACTGTTGAAATTGTTAAATGCAACCGCCACTTCTAATCCAACAGTTACTTTTCTCGTACTTGCCGCCTATGGAACTCCCATCCGTTTACTTGCTTCCCTAATAACTACAACCTTTAAAAATTTAAATGCAATGTCAATCGCCATCTTCTGCCATTTTGAATTGCTTTCATATTTTATTCTTTCCTCAATCCTCACTATGTTCAATCTTTTGTCTCACTTTTATTCCGTGTAACCTCATGCGTGCTAGTGGCATTCTGTATTGAAAGAGATAATCACCTGCTTCGAAAAACAGTTCGTGTTTTGTGTGCGATCTGCCGAAGAAAAATTACTGAAAGTAGTTTGCAAAAATCTGTTACTTTAAGTACCAGAATCTATGCTAATGTTCTTTCCTCCCTTGAATGGCGTGGCCAATCAGAAAAATCTCTCGGGGACTAAAAGCCATTGTTTTTTTGCTTTAGAGGTAGGATTGTTTCTGAGCTACGTCACATCGGGGTGGTTCCCTGCGGAACCCTCCCCTTGGTTAGGTTAGACAAGCTTTGTGTACCTAATTAATGTGAGTAAGTGTTGTTACTGGCCTGCTCCCGGCTGCATGTTTGGTAATGATCCAAGTCGAGATTCCCAACCTCCCCAGGTTGTTTTGGCCTCCCTTTTTTAATCTCGACTGGGTCAGCTTTCATATTTCCCATGACCCTATATATTTTCTCTTTTTTTCCGCTTCTTTAGCGACAGAGCTCCTTGATTTTGTCCAATGGGCAGAATACAGCGGCCTGTGTTTTTTGAGGGTTGGACGGGCCCTACTAACACCAGTTATGTTTAGTTATTTTGTGTTAATATTTAGTTTGTTATTGGGGTCACCTCCCTCCCCTCTCATTCTTCATGATTAGATTTTTATATATAATAAATATTTTTGTAGGTCTCCCTTGAGAGAATGCAGTATTATGGTGTAAGGAGGATTGATTGGTGACGGACAAGTTTTTATGTTCACAGTGATTATTAAAAGACAGCAGTTTCGTTCTGGAGTCTTTAAAATTTATAAAACACTTCTTGCCCCAGTTAACAAATGCTTTGATGTAATTTTCCAGATCAGCAGCCTCTCTGACATTATCGAACGTGTCTGGCTTTCTATATCAAGCCAAGAGAAAATTATTGTCTCATTAGCAACGATACCGTATTGAGAAATATGATGACATTGAGAAGGATGTTGACGAAGTTAAGAAGCAACATAACTCCAAGGATAGATTCCGATGGAAACCCGCATTAATTTCAAAGGATCTAAAGCCATAGTCGTAGCCTCGCCGAGCAGTAAACACAGCAATTGGTTCGATATAATCATTCTACTTCATATCAGTGGAAAACGTAAGACCAAGAAGACGCAGTCAGTTGCACTGCTGAAGGTTATCATAAGTCATACCGATGGAAGACAAATATAGATCTATGCTGAATATAAGATAGAAGCAACTTAGTATTTTGACTATTAGGGTTGCAGAATTGGGTCTTGTAAATATAAAAGACAATGCAAATGTTAGTCAGGAAACCCAAAAGCCTACCATATTTAACGGGTCTTTTTTCTTAACGCTTTGAGACCTGACCATCCGTTTACTTGCTTCCCTAATAACTACAACCTTTAAAAATTTAAATGCAATGTCAATCGCCATCTTCTGCCATTTTGAATTGCTTTCATATTTTATTCTTTCCTCAATCCTCACTATGTTCAATCTTTTGTCTCACTTTTATTCCGTGTAACCTCATGCGTGCTAGTGGCATTCTGTATTGAAAGAGATAATCACCTGCTTCGAAAAACAGTTCGTGTTTTGTGTGCGATCTGCCGAAGAAAAATTACTGAAAGTAGTTTGCAAAAATCTGTTACTTTAAGTACCAGAATCTATGCTAATGTTCTTTCCTCCCTTGAATGGCGTGGCCAATCAGAAAAATCTCTCGGGGACTAAAAGCCATTGTTTTTTTGCTTTAGAGGTAGGATTGTTTCTGAGCTACGTCACATCGGGGTGGTTCCCTGCGGAACCCTCCCCTTGGTTAGGTTAGACAAGCTTTGTGTACCTAATTAATGTGAGTAAGTGTTGTTACTGGCCTGCTCCCGGCTGCATGTTTGGTAATGATCCAAGTCGAGATTCCCAACCTCCCCAGGTTGTTTTGGCCTCCCTTTTTTAATCTCGACTGGGTCAGCTTTCATATTTCCCATGACCCTATATATTTTCTCTTTTTTTCCGCTTCTTTAGCGACAGAGCTCCTTGATTTTGTCCAATGGGCAGAATACAGCGGCCTGTGTTTTTTGAGGGTTGGACGGGCCCTACTAACACCAGTTATGTTTAGTTATTTTGTGTTAATATTTAGTTTGTTATTGGGGTCACCTCCCTCCCCTCTCATTCTTCATGATTAGATTTTTATATATAATAAATATTTTTGTAGGTCTCCCTTGAGAGAATGCAGTATTATGGTGTAAGGAGGATTGATTGGTGACGGACAAGTTTTTATGTTCACAGTGATTATTAAAAGACAGCAGTTTCGTTCTGGAGTCTTTAAAATTTATAAAACACTTCTTGCCCCAGTTAACAAATGCTTTGATGTAATTTTCCAGATCAGCAGCCTCTCTGACATTATCGAACGTGTCTGGCTTTCTATATCAAGCCAAGAGAAAATTATTGTCTCATTAGCAACGATACCGTATTGAGAAATATGATGACATTGAGAAGGATGTTGACGAAGTTAAGAAGCAACATAACTCCAAGGATAGATTCCGATGGAAACCCGCATTAATTTCAAAGGATCTAAAGCCATAGTCGTAGCCTCGCCGAGCAGTAAACACAGCAATTGGTTCGATATAATCATTCTACTTCATATCAGTGGAAAACGTAAGACCAAGAAGACGCAGTCAGTTGCACTGCTGAAGGTTATCATAAGTAATACCGATGGAAGACAAATATAGATCTATGCTGAATATAAGATAGAAGCAACTTAGTATTTTGACTATTAGGGTTGCAGAATTGGGTCTTGTAAATATAAAAGACAATGCAAATGTTAGTCAGGAAACCCAAAAGCCTACCATATTTAACGGGTCTTTTTTCTTAACGCTTTGAGACCTGACCACCGATTTAACAGTGGTAGAGAAAAATGACGTAATGCCCAGCCATCGGTTGAACGGTGGTAGAAAATAATGACTTAATGCCAAGCTACCGGTTAAACGGTGGGCAAACAGCTGCAAATATTTTTATATCTAGCGTGAAACATTATATACCAAGTATTCGTGAATTTTGACTTAGGAGCTTAGGCAGAATGCTTAAAATTCTTCAGGAACGCAAGGTTCGAAAGGTTCTTTTAATGGACTCTCTCCATAACAGTTTTTTTTTTCAGGTTCTGTGACACTGACTAACCACTTGTGTCGTAGTGGTTATTTCGCCTTGCTTGGGATTAAATGTTTAAAATGAGGTGCAGTATTAATTTAAACTCGGAACTAATTTCACCTTTGAAACTTTTTTATTTTTTTTTACATTGTAATTTATAATAAAGTTCTCTATTTACGAAATCTGTGAAATCCTCAGTACACAGATTTAAATTTCAATAAGTATGAAGTTTTCAAACGAAAATTAAAATTAAATTACATTTTTTATCAATAACGCCTTCATTTGAACGAGAGTTTAAAAAAAAACAGCCGAACAATCTGCTGCTTTTATTGGATCATATTTAAATGAATAAAAGTAAATAAAAAAGTACCACTTTATTTGCAACAAAAATGAAAGTTGCAGAAAAGATGAATTCTGAATTATTTTATTTACTAAGGATTTTCAATGCTAAATTTAAAAAAATAACACCAACTCATTGCATTTTGTTTATAAATTCACGGAAAATTGATAACTTTGATTTTAAATCGAGTTGAAATTAGTTCCGAGTTAAAATTAATTCCGATGAGAAATTAGTTCCTAGTTGAAATTACTTCCGAGGTGAAATTAGATCCCAGTTGAAATTAGTTCCAAATTAAAATCAGTTCCGAGTGGAAATTAGTTCCGAGTTGAAATTAATTCCGATGAGAAATTAGATCCGAGTTGAAATTAGTTCTGAATTGTAATTAGTTTCGAGATTAAATTAATTCATAGGTGAAATTACTTCCGAGGTAAAATTACATCTCACTTGAAATTAGTTCCGAGTTAAAATTAGTTCCAAGTTAAAATTAGTTCTGAGTTGAAATTAGTTCCGAGGTGAAATTAATTCTGTCACTCTTTAAAAATATACGAAAGAAGGGTAAGAACATATAAGTAAGCAGAGGAAAGATAAGTTTTCGCAGTTGATAATACACTTATAGTACTTTGTCAATATTCAAAGGCAAGACTCGTTTTATTGTCCACCCTCCAACATCTCGCTAATAGGCGGGATATGGCAAGCCTCTTCTGTCTCTATCACTATTTTCATGGAAAGTGTTTGGATGTACTACATTCCTTGATTCCGCCAGGGCCCGCCATGATACTCACATTGTAGCAAATCACTCTCTGTAATTCTATTGGTGAGAAATAAGTTCAATTCGAACAGCTTCCCGCGAATCAGTACAATCTTAACCTGTTCACGTCGGGGATTAACCGTTATCTTCCCCTCCTACCTCCTCTTACTCTATTCTTCTACCTCGAGTGGAGTCCGGGCCTTGTACAGGTCTAATCATCAAAACTGTCAGAGTTACAACAGGCAAATAAATATATTTATCTTGATAACTTTGGCGACATCGATTGCCGTTCCATTAATCGCCTTTAACAAACTGCTTCGGTAGTTTGACCTGTAATTAATAAATCAATTATTTTGGTTTTTAATTCCATAATTCGACGATCATGGCGGTAAACTGGCATTAACGCTTCTCTTTTCATTCAGCCTGTGTGTTGTAAGGTCATTAAGTCCAGTGTTGATTGTAAATAATGTCGGAAGTTCTTTCTCAGCAAAGCCATTGGATTAACCGGCACCATAATTGAAATATTTCAACTGAACTATTCACTGAACAAGTGGCAGATTCAACCCAGAAGTATCTTTTTTTTTCGGTGGAGTAATGGTTAGCAGCACGGATTGCGAAATCGGAGAGCCGAGTTCGAATTACAGTCGACTACTTTATATTCATTTACGAACTGATACCCTTCGGAAAGGTATGAATCCGTCTCTTCTTCTCCAGCTATGGGTAAAATAGAAGGACAGACTAGATTGCAACCACTCTAGGAGAAGGAAACTCTGAATTCAAACCACCTGTTGACTTGTAGTGACTCTTTAGTCAAAGGCTAGAAGATAATTTCAAAAACAAATTCACTTTTGAGGTGAAAAACGAAACAGCATGTCATTGCACTATACTGCATTGAATGTCTCTAGGAGACGCAATTGAATGGTAACCACAGTGGCGTAAAATGTACTGACTGAACATATCTATATATATATATAGATAGATAGATAGATATAGATATATTCAGTTATGAACTTTTTGCGATAATCTTAAGTGGCACTTAAGACCCGCTAGTGATTTACAAAGGAGGCCGCATATGGAGCAAGAGTGAAGATTATGGGATGAGATCACTGTTAGATTGGCTGACCTTTCTCGTTTCTTGAAGACAATTCAGACTAGCAGATTAAAAGCTGCTGAGTCTACTCAAACACGTTGATCTCCATTCAACCCGCTCCAAGGTGTATATATATATATATATATATATATATATATATATATATATATATATGAATACATAAATATGCATATATATATATATATATATATATATATATATATATAGAGAGAGAGAGAGAGAGAGAGAGAGAGAGAGATCTGAACATACTATGATATATATATATATTTATGCATTTCTATCTGAATGTATCTATAGATAGATCTGAGCAGACTGAGATACACACACGCATATATATATATCGATATATAGATAGATAAAGAGAGATAGAATGTCACAGATATGTATTCGGTTGGTGCAAAAATAATGACGTTATAATGTCGTTTTTTGACGTATTTTTTAACGTCAAAAAACGACATTATTACGTCATTATTTTTGCACCAACATAATATAAATATGTATTTGAAAAGATAGATATTATATATATATATATATATATATATATATATATATATATATATATATATATATATATATGTACATATGTATATCGAGTATAACAGCAGAATTGTCCATATCGCGTAACAGCATGTGATAATTATCCATTCCACAAAATATTTAATATCCAGGAAATCACTAAACTAATTGAGTTTCTTCTTTCCAGGTTTTCAGCTAAAGCATTTAGCTCCTCTTGACACCATTCACCGTACCGCATGAATTATTTAGCTACAAAAACAGCAGGTTAAAATCGTTTTGTATCAGCCCCACCACGTCTTTCCAGCTAAGCAATGGTGAGAGGAAAAAGATCATTAAGGCATTCATACTCTGGCTTCCATCTTCAAAGTCCATTCAAGAACCATCGCGAGAACTGTGAATAACTGTCTATATTTCTAAGATGAAGTATTATGTATGCTCGGACTATAATCCTCATCTTTGTTGCCATATTTATCACAACGTTTCGGCAGGTAGCGAAATAAAGGGTTCAGTTCGACATTCCAATCACCTGAAGAAGGCCGGAGCCTACAACGGCCGAAACGTTATGATGAATATGGCAACAAAGATGAGGATGATAGTCAGACCATTGTAAATAGTGAACAGTGAATAAGTTTTAAAAAGAGGGAACAGTAGAGAGGAAAATTGGAAAACCTCAGAGAATTCCAGTAATATATCTTTAATCATTTCTAAGATACAACGGTTCAAAGCTTAATTGGACAATTTTGCTGTTACATCAGGTATATGTGTGTGTGTGTGTGTGTGTGTGTGTGTGTGTGGTGTCTCAAAAATGGGTACAAATTTTGAAGCTTTCTCAAGAAATAATTCAATATACGAGAGCCAAGTATATCGGATTTAAATAATAAATATGAACATACTAATTATTAGAAATAAATTCTTTTAAGTTTTTGTCATAGCATATCTTAAAATTGATGTGCGATATGATTCAGGCATTGCTGACAACACAACGCAATGGAATCACAATCACCAATCAACATTTTGATAGTTTTCTTGGACTTCTGTGAAAGCTTTCTATCACCCTTTCTTGCTCACAGGGCGTGGTTTATACCCATGGCCTTCCGAAACGGTTCTTCTGCACATCCTGTACAGTATCATCAGCTTTAAAGTTTTCTCTAATTTGTGAGATTATAAGCTGCGTGGGTGGATCTGAATGAGAATATAAAGAGGGACCAGACCAAAGCTTGGAAAGGT
Organism: Acanthosepion lycidas; assembly: GCA_963932145.1. Taxonomy (NCBI): domain Eukaryota; kingdom Metazoa; phylum Mollusca; class Cephalopoda; order Sepiida; family Sepiidae; genus Acanthosepion; species Acanthosepion lycidas. The sequence goes on along the minus strand of OZ010592.1, from coordinate 96,872,639 downwards.
CTTAAGACGATGTACCAGGTCAGAACCAATAATATTGCAGATTGTTCTTTGGATTTTATCAAGAATCTCTAAATATATAACAGAAGCAGCAGACCAGATGTGGCAGCAATATCCAATGCATGGATGAATGGTAAACTTATAAATATGCAAGATAGATTCTTCTTTGGTTTTTAGCAAGAATCTCTAATTATATAACAGAAGCACCAGACAAGATATGGCAGCAATATTCAAAGCGTGGATGAATGGTAGACTTATAAGTATACAAGATTAAAAATATATATATTATATTCCATAATATAGCTTTTAATTAATTAGCTATTTCTCTAACTCTTCAAATATTGAATATATAACTAATTCTAATTTCTAGATTCCCATTGTTACACTATATTAATTTTATCTTATAAATTTTCCCCTGTTTTTTCACCCATGAAATAAAAATAAATTTTTGTACGGAAAATAAGGACCTACGTTCATCAAATCGTCTTTAAATTAAGCAACAGCAGAAGAAATATCGATGGACTTTTAAAAGGTAACCTTAAACATTATTAAATGCAGTGATCAATTTTGAGGCTTTCTGTAGTTTATTGATGCCTATCGCGTCTACTTCTCCCTAGCTATTGTGATGATAGCCAAACCAAGAGTCCTCCACAGTTAGTATATTTTAATGTTATATATAACTATATCGAATATTTATTTCAATGAAATAAGCTACAGTTATCCCGAATGTAAAAAGAATTTCTTAAGCCGACTACAGCAGTGAACTTCCACAAATACAAATTGAAATTAAAATGTGTTGCTACCTATAGTACAAAAAGCTTTGAAATAGGCCTCCGTTCCTGGCCGTGAGTTGCGCAATGAGTTGGTCTGAAATAAAGAACGCCACGCTGTCTACCTCTCCGAAATAATACACATATACATTGAATAGATATAGAAAACATTTCAGATGTGATGTAAATAAGATTAGATGTTTTCCCTGGCAATGCCTGTTAAGAAAATTCAACGAAGTTCTGAATTGAGTGACTTTATTTCAAAGAGCAGAGAATAAATCCCAAAGGGTGGGGTGATGTACCTTTGAACTTCTAAAGCAGCTTCCATTTATAAGAAGCACTCTAAGATAACCCTTTTTAAAGCCTCTGATCCGACTTTATGAGTACGATGCCCAAGGGACAGTGATCATATATATATATATATATATATATATATATATATATATATATATATATATATATGTGTGTGTGTGTGTGTGTGTGTGTGTGTGTGAGCGCGCACGCATGTATGTATCCGTGTCTGTATGCATGTGGGTGTATGTGTATGTTCGTGGCATTTGCTTGAATAGGATTTGTGTTTTATTGTATGGCATAATGAAAGCATTTCAACAAGAGAAATATTATCAACAATAGATTCTTTGAAAATGTCTTCTATACATTCTTTTCTTTAAGAAAGGAAATTTCCGACGAGAATTCGTTCAAATCGGAAAAATGAATCCATTGCACGTAATAGAAGTGAAACAAACCTAGAGTGATATATATATATATATATATATATATATATATATATATATATATATATATATATATATATATATTAGTAATGAAAGATGTAAGAAGTATGATTCTTATATGTAGATATAATAGGCCGATGAAATAAATCAGAGAGATAAAAATAAAATAGCGAAATTAATAAAATTGACTATTAATACTTAGTCTTTATGTGTCTTAGTCGGTCGGCCTTTTGAGGAAATGGCAGCAAGGATGAGTAAAGATGTTAAAAATCGAAATCTCGGACACGGGACGAGAAATAAAAATCAAATACTTATCGCCTCGCGGAAATCTTGAGGAAGAGGTGATTTTATAAACAGTGGCTGCTGCTGCTAATACAATACACTTCTACTCGAATCGAACTCTCCTAGCTACTGACGTCCTTCGCATATCAAAACCATAAAATTTCCCTTCCGCTCTGCCGTGCGACGATAGTTCGGGTGTAGAATATCTGAGACCACATCGGTCTGGTTTCGATCGCGGCTTGAATCAAACGGATGTCTAGCTATACTGATGAGCTCTGATACAGTGAGTCTGTCTGTGGATGACTATACTCTCGAAATTATTCGACTGAGCTCTCAGAGAGGAAGGGGTGATTTTCTAAACACTGGCTGCTGCTGCTAATGCAATGCTCTTCTACACGAATCGTACTCTCCTAACCACACTGATGAGCTGTGATAATGTGTGTTTAAGGGAAGGTGTGATTTCTTTATTTATCCAACAGATGTTTTAATACTCAAGCGTTATTTTTCGTGTATACTCGTATTTGAGTAGACGCACCGTTTATTTATTAAACAGTTTTTTTTATTTTTGGCTACCGGCCTGAATATTTAGGAAACCTTTTAGAAAAAATACGCATTCTGCGGTAGGATTCGAACCTGTGTTTTGCAAGGTGAAACGTCATTAGATCTTAGGTGCTTTGGACTTCTCGGCTACAAAGCGCGTCGTTTTCCTTTCTCTAGATGAACTCCCTTCCTGGCCAACAACCTCATTCCCCAGATCTACATCATTTTTCCAAAAATCAAATCCCACTTGAAAGTATGAAGAATGCAAAACGTTGAAGAAATCCAAGAAAAGGCAACATGGCAGATGCAGGCTCTCATCAAAATGGAGTTTCAGGAATGGTTTCTTCAATGGAAACAACGCTGCAGAAATTGTGTGGCTTCAGAATGGGATTACTTCGAAGGAGATTAAATGCCGAATTAGTATTTGTTATAGTTTTCTTTTTATAGCACCTGTCCCGATGACGTTTTCGACTAACCATTGAATCAATAGCTTAATCTACCGCAAGGAAAGTTGGTTCTCTGTGTCGCGCTAGAAGGTTTTTTCTCGCTTGAGTCCATTCTTCAAATCTACAACTCTAATGTTCGTCCTTGCATTGAATCCTGTTACCATATATGGTCTGGTTCCCCCGCTGTTCATCTCGAGGTCCTCGACAAAATCCAGAGACGGATATGCAATGTGATAGGTCCTGATCTGGCATCTTGTCTACAGTCACTTCCTCACAGTCGTGCTGTGACTTCTCTCTGTCTTTTCTATAAATATTTTCATGGCAACTGTTCTGTCGAGGTACTTTCACTGGTACCCCAGCTCCGTGAATTTAAGCGTACTACTGGGTTGGCATCTCGGCCCCACCCTTTCACTGTTGATGCAGTCAAATGTAACCACCACTTCTACTCCAACAGCTTCTTATATCTAACTTCCCGACAGTAGAACTCCCTTCCTCTGTTTGCTATAATCTTCTAATGTAATGTCAACTGACAACTTCTGATGCTTTGATCATGATCCCCGTCTTTCTATATCCTTTTCCCAAATACCACTGTTTACTCTTGATCTCACTGTCTGTAATCCATCGTGTGATGGTAGCATTCCCGCCTTGCTGGGGGTGAAATGCTTAAAAGATTTTTTTGATTGGACCTCGTAATTCATCACGCACAAAGCCGTGTGGGCTATTTTAAATTCTGTCAAGCCACTTTATGCAGCAATTCTCTATTCTTGGTGTGGTTTAACTCGTGTAAAGATAGACCACGAGAGGAGCAGTCAGGTATTTTCTGGAGTCTTTTGCAATGGCCCCTAGATAAAAAAAAAATTCGTTTGAGTTCTGGAGTCAGCGTTAGACCAAGTAGGCGTTCGAGTCATGGGGCTTCATTGGAGCTATGACCCCTCATCAGGATAGGAGCAAAGTTCGTGTCTCCTTGGTGGTAATTAACGTTACTATTTTTCTTATGTCAGCAGAGTTTGAGCCTTCCTAAAAAATAACGCTTACTTTTTCTTACTTGTTACATCTAAAAATATGCAGGAAGTCCCGGAAACTGGTTGCTGAAATATGACTGAACACGAAGTAAAGTTATTTCATAAAAGTTCTCCATAAGAAAAAAAAAAAACAAAGCGTTAGGCAGTAATGCGTTTCAGCCTTATGCGTGACAATGGACGTTACGCAACGAGGCTGGCATCCCGCTCTCACCCTTTCACTGTCGAAACTCCTAAGTGTAGCCGTCTCTTCTACTCCAATAGCTTCATATCTCGCACCTCTCGCCTGTGGAACTCCCTTCCTTATTCCAGTTTCCTGTAAGCTATAATCTCCAAATATTCAAATGTAATGTCAATCGACATCACCAGTTGCCTTGATCTATCCGCTATCCTTCTCTTCATCCTTTCTTCTATCACTCATATCTGATCTTGCTCCAAATCTTCTGTAACCCCTGGAGTCCTAGTGGCTTCTCGCCTTGCTTGGGATGAAACGCTAAAAAAAAAAAAAAAAAAAAAAAACTCTGGAGTGGTGTCAAATACTATAACGTTGAGCGCATCTAAAATGCTTTCTCAATGTCGCCAACTCTGTGGAAACAAACGGCTGTGCAGCCGAGAACTTGCTCAGACTAATGGGGTTATTGTTTTCGCTGTATTCGTTACTGTTGCTGAAATGAAAAACTGAGTACCTCAAATTTAACAAGGTTTGATTTTTGTCTTTTATTGATTGTATCTTTTAAATTATCAATAGGGAAACGGTACAAATATTATTTATGAAAGCGAAATTACTTTGCTAAATGATATTTTATCAATGAATAACCAAAACCTCATTAACAACAATTCTTTCATCTTTAGAGACGGAAACGTTTCACAAAGGAAAGCTCTTAAAACGATTTTAAAAATCACGTGCAGAAATATCTAAATAAAAAAAATAATAAAGCATAGAATAAAAGTTAATACACTTTATTATAAAACCTCCGTCCAATAATAGCTGTTACATTTTAATACAAATTTCACGCAGGAAATGTACCAAGATTATGAGACAGGAATAATATATTCTATTATTCTACTCTCTATGTCCAATAATGATTGTTCCTTTATGTAAAAATTTCATACATTTTATGTAGCAAAATCTATGGTACAGACGTAATGTATTCTATTATTCTTCCGGATGTGTCCCAAAAAGATTGCTCCTTTATTTAAAAGTTTCATTCATGATATGTACCAAAATCTATGGGACAGACGTAATATATTCTCTTATTCTACTGGCTGTGTCCCAAAATGATTGTTCCTTTACGTAAAAGATTCATGCATAAAAAATTATGGGACAGACATAATATATTCCATTATTCTACTACTTGTGTCTCATAATAATTGTTCCTTTAGGTATAAATTTCAAACACGATATGTACCAATAATTATGAGACAGGTATAATATATTCTATTATTCTACTACATGTGACTCGTAGTAATTGTTCCTTTAAGTACTAATTTCATACACAATAAGTGCAAAAATTATGGGACAAGAATCGTATATTTTATTTTTTTACTACATCTGTCCCATAATAATATTTCCTTTCACAGACGATATGTACTAAAACTTATGGCATTGGAAAATCTATTCTATTATGCTGCTACCTGCGTCATAATGATTACTCCTTTATATAAAAAATTCATACATGATATGTACTATAATTATGGGACAGGCATCATATATTCTATTATTGTACTTTCTGTATCAATAATAATTATTTCTTTTAAGTCCACATTTCTCACAGGATATGCAACAAAAATTATAGGACCGGCAGAATATATTCTATTATTGTAGTATCTGTACCAATAATAATTGTTCATTTAAGTACAGACATCATACGCCATAAGAACTAAGTATTATGGGCCTGGAATAATATATTCTATTATTCTATTACCTCTATCCCGTAATTATTGTTCCTTCAAGCAAATATTTTGTACACGATATGTAACAAATACCTGTATCCCATTATAATTGTTCTTTTAAGTACAAATTTCGCACGCGATAGATGCCCAACATTTATGGGACAGAGTTCGTGTATTCTATTATGTTATCGCTGTTTCATAATAGTTGTATATTTGTATACACATTTCACTCAGGAATTGTTACCTAATTTATGTGATAGGCGTATTAATTTCTACTGTCTCGATCCCATACAAATTCCTGGTTTCCGAGTATGACACACTGTTAAAGGCGGGGGAGTAACCTGTCCCTGTTGAGCAGACGCAACAGTAGGGTACGTTTGCGTTCGCTCAATTCCCAGAGCTTCTTCCTATGGTCGATACAACAACTTAGTTTCTGGAAGACATCGCATAATTTCTAGTGATCAACATTTGGTCGTAATGACAACCATCAACAGCTCCCAAACAGTTGCGTTGAACCGAGTTTTACTTACGATGATTCCGTCAATAGATAGTATGTTTTACAGACAGTTACCAAACGTGCCGCACGCTCAGCTCTCGAAATAGACATCTTCCTGACAAATCAAAATGGGGCGATTCGAGCGGGGCTCCCATAATTTTGTTACAGTTGGTGTATGACATATGTACATAAATATACAAGTATTGTGGGATTAAAGATTTCAATTCTTTTATTAAGCCATATTTGTTCCATTATAGCTGTATATTTACATACGCATTTCATACATCAAATTGTAAATATTTTCAAAAGATTTTCAGCTAGTTACAATATTTAAAAAATCTTCGTTTTTGGATGATAAGAGCAATATGATCAATCATTCCACAATCCACAATATCTACTCTCCTGTCTGGTAGTGAATGCTGGGCAATCTCTTCTAAGATGAAGAAGAGACTTGAAGCGACAGAGATGTGGTTCTACTGACGAGTGTCCTTAGAAACAAAGAAAAGATTGTTAAACAGCTATGTAATATATAATCTCCTATATGGCAGTGACTTCTGAACAATCTCCTAACAGATGAAGAAGAGACTTGGAGGAACAGTGATGTGGTTCTACTGACGTGAGTTTTTAGAAACAAAATAGTGTTGAACGGCTATGTAATATGTAATCTCCTATGTGGTAGTGAATGCTGAACAATCTCCTCACAGATAAAGAGAGACTTGAAGCGACTGAGATGTGGTTCTTCTGACCTATGTTTTTAGAAAAAAAGAAAAGAGTGTTGAACAGCTATGTAATATCTAATTTCATGTATGGCAGTGAATACTACACAATCTCCTCACAGTTGAAGAAGAGACTTGAATGGACAGAGATGTGGTTCTACTGAAGAGTGTCCTTAGAAACAAAGAAAAGAGTGTTGAACGGCTATGTAATATCTAATCTCCTATATGGCAGTGAATGCTGGGCAATCTCCTCACAGATGATGAAGAGACTTGAAGAGACAGAGATGTGGTTCTACTGAGGAGTGTCCTTAGAAACAAAGAAAAGAGTGTTGGACGGCTATGTAATATCTAATCTCCTATATAGCAGTGAATACTTTACAAACTCCTCACAGATGAATAAGAGACTTGTAGCGACAGATATGTGGTTCTACTGAGGAGTGTCCTTAGAAACAAAGAAAAGAGTGTTGGACGGCTATGTAATATCAAATCTCCTATATGGCAGTGAATGCTGGACAATCTCCTCACAGATGAAGAAGAGACTTGTAGCGACAGAGATGTGGTTCTACTGATGAGTGTCCTCAGAGACAGAGAAATGAGTGTTGGACGACTATGTAATATCTAATCTCCTATATGGCAGTGAATGCTTAACAAACTCCTCACAGATGAAGAAGAGACTTGTAGCGACACAGATGCGGTTCTAATGACGTGTGTTTTTAGAAACAAAGAAAAGAGTGTTGGACGGCTATGTCATATCTAATCTCCTATAAAGCAGTGAATGCTGGACAATCTTTTCACAGATGAAGAAGAGAATTGAAGCGACAGAGATGTGGTTCTTCTGTCGTGTGTTTTTAGAAACAAAGAAAAGAGTGTTGAACGGCTATGTAATATCTAATCTTCTAAATGACAGTGAACGCTGGACAATCTCCTCACAGTTGAAGAGACATTTGAAGCGACAGAGATGTGGTTCTACTGATGTGTGTCCTTAGAAACGAAGAAAAGATTGTTGAACGGCTATGTAATATCTAATCTCCTATATAGCAGTTAATGCTGGACAATTTCCTGACAGATGAAGAAGACACATAAAGCGACAGAGATGAGGTTCTTCTGGCGTGTGTTTTTAGAAACCAAGAAAAGAGTGTTGAACGGCTATGTAATATTTAAACTCCTATATGGCAGTGAATGCTGGACAATCTCCTCACAGATGAAGAAGATGCATTAAGCGACATAGATGTGGATCTACTAACGAGTGTCCTTAGAAACAAAGAAAAGTCTGTTAAACAGCTATGTAATATCTAATCTCCTATATAGCAGTGAATTCTGGACAATATCCTTACAGATGAAAAAGAGACTTGCAGCGACAGAGATTGGGTTCTTCTTGTGATGGTCCTTACAACAAAAGAAAAAAGTGTTGGACGGCTATGTAACATCTAATCTCCTATATGGTAGTGAATGCTGGACAATCTCCTCACAGATGAAAAAGAGATTTGAAGCGACAAAGATGTGGTTCTACTGATGCGTGATTTTACAAATAATGAAAAGAGTGTTGAACAGCTATGTAATATCTAATCTCGTATATGGCAGTGAATGCTGGACAATCTCCTCACAGATGAAGATGAGACTTTAAGCGACAGAGTTGTGGTTCTACTGACGAGTGTCCTTAGAAACAAAGAAAAGAGTGTTGGACGGCTATGTAATATCTAATCTCCTATAATGGCAGTAAATGCTGGAAAATCTGCTCACAGATGAAGAAGATGCTTTAAGCGACAGAGATATGGATCTACTAACGTGTGTCATTAGAAACAAAGAAAAGAGTGTTGGACGGCTATGCAATATCTAATCTCCTATATAGCAGTGAATGCTGGACAATCTCCTCACAGATGATGAAGAGACTTGAAGCGACAGAGATGGGTTTCTTCTGACGTGTGTTTTTAGAAACAAAGAAAAGAGTGTTAAACGGCTATGTAATATCTAAAATCCTATATGGCAGTGAATGCTGGAAAATATCCTCAAGGATGAAGAAGATGCTTGACGCGACAGAGATGTGGTTCTACTAACGAGTGTTCTTAGAAACAAAGAAAATGTGTTAAACAGCTATGTAATATCTAATCTCCTTTATAGCAGTGAATGCTGGACAATCTCCTCACAGATGAAGAAGCGACTTGAAGCGACAGAGATGTGGTTCTTCTGATGAGTGTCCTTAGAACCAAAGAAAAAAGAGTTGGACGGCTATGTAATATCTAATCTCCTTTATGGCAGTGAATGCTGGACAATCTCCTCACAGATGATGAAGAGACTTGAAGCGACACAGATGTGGTTCTACTAACGAGTGTTCTTAGAAACAAAGAAAATGTGTTAAACAGCTATGTAATATCTAATCTCCTTTATAGCAGTGAATGCTGGACAATCTCCTCACAGATGAAGAAGCGACTTGAAGCGACAGAGATGTGGTTCTTCTGATGAGTGTCCTTAGAAACAAAGAAAAGTGTGCTGGACGGCTATTTAATATTTAATCTCTTATATGGCAGTGAATGCTGAACAATCTTCTCACTGATAAAAAGTCTTGAAGCGACAGGGAACATATTAAATTAAAGAATGGCCTCGATAGTTTGTTTGTCAAACTCCTGTGTAGATGCTTTCCAAATCACTATAATCTTAACCTCTACAGTATTAGGGTCAATCATTATCTGTCACCGTTCTCATAATCTTCAGTTTCCATTAGATTCTTTTTCGTTCCCTTGATACACCACGCTCTAATTGAGTGTCTCTGTTCTATTTCTTGGATGACTATCAGTAGAAAAAAATGTTTATTTCAATAAATATCCTATTTTAGACCATTTTATTTGCCATAATCTTTGAGAGATCTCTTTTTTTTCATTTCGTATTGTGGCAGCTGAGGTTAATTTGAATGTGTCGAAAGGAAACAAATAAAGGAATAATGGAGGTCTGTTTAAATTATATTTTTTATTTTACAACTATCTTTATGTCTATCGCCATCTTCGTTTTGTTCACCGTGTTTTTCTCTCCTTTGTCTTATTTTTTGTGACAGACGTTCGAATTTGCTTGAGGCATTTCAGTCTGCTTGTGTATTGTGAATTGGATTTTCCGTTAAGTGCACTTGCCTTTAACAGGAAGAAGAAATCACCATCTGACATTTTTTACTTTGTTTTTGCAAGTATAGGAAGAAAAAAGATACTTTGTAAAATAATAAAGAAAAAATAACAGTAAAACATTATTATAAACAATTCCAAAATGATGTATATGCAATCCATTCCTCGGAAAATGAGTTCAAGACAAAAGAAATATATGAGAGAAAGCTACAAAGAGGAAGTAACTTACATAAACGCCAGAAGCCTTTTATAACTCAATATACTTCCTAAAATGATAGAAAAAAAAAAGAATGTATTTTGGAACAAGCACAATGCAAATAGCTTAAAGTGAGGTATACACAAACGTCATAGATAAGACGCAAAAAAATCTGCGTTCACTGATATCTTAAGGCCATAAACCTTTCCTTCAATCAATATTAACATAATTCAATAAATATTTGGGGGTCAAATTTAAAATAGACTATTTATTAAAAAGAAAAAGTTAAAATATTGTTGTTTTTTAATTAACAAACTTTTTCGGCTGACATGAAGTTCAAGGGTTATACTGAATAAATACTTCGATCCGCTGATACTAAAGTTGGTTCACTGTTGTCTCTTAGCCGCATTTTCGGAATTAAAATTTGTTCGTGTCTCACTAAATTTATGGGATATAAAATTACATTTAAAAATTAAAAATTAAAAAAAAAACAGAGAGAGCTTTAAAGGGAGATAACCGCAGATTCAAAGTCAGAACATTATTAATGATAACTCTCCCCCTCCAGTTTGCAGAGCCTTGTTAATAGTTAATATAATGCAAGACTGTCACAACAACATCGATCAATAATTATTTATAACTATTTATACTGGGACTCATGCATCTAATTACAAGTAATCCATAATACAATTTTGAATTTTGAAATAATATTTATCTTTGGCATATGAATATTTTATATAACTCTTTCTAAATCTTTGATTGTCTATCAGTCGTACCCCCACCCCAACCCCGCACTTGCTATTCTCTTCCTTTGCAACTATGAGGCGCGGTGCACCGTTTGGGAAACACGGGCCTAGAGAGTTTTTCTCACCAGAGTATATCTGACATTATTTATATTATTATTACTTTTACAATATATATATATATATATATATATATATATATATATATATATATATATATATATATATATATATATATATATATTGAACAATAAAAAAAAATTAAAAAATTAAAATCTTCAGACACACTGGGTTGTAGATTAATATTCTTTCGTTTTTTTATTATTATTCCATTTAGATTCCTCGACTAGTTTCGGTCGAAATGGCCATCATCGGGAGGAGAAATATTTCTGCTTGCTGCTAGCACTAAACTACAGAAATTAATGTCTTGATGGAGAAAATGAACTTTTGTCTGTAATTTTCATTTGTTTTTTTATTTTTTTAACATGAATCTTTTAACATTCCTTGTGTTGGTCAAACAGTTTCTTTTAAGTTGTTATTTGAGATAAGAGCTGGATGCTGCTATGAATTCTCTGGTCAGTTTGACATTTTTATTGGACTTGGTGAGGGGATGTGTCTCTGTTTAGTGTTTGTGTGTGTGTGTTATTTGGTACTTAGGGAGTGAGTGAGTATGATATGTGTAAGCGTGTGTATTGCTGTGGGTGTGTGTTATCATTTGGCTCATTAGGGAGTGAGTGCGTATGATGTGTGTAAGTGTGTATATTCGTGTGGGTGAGTGTATACGTGTGAGGCCTCCACACCTCCGTAAGCCTGTCTGTCTTGTGTGGGTGAGAAATGTGGGTAGGTTTTGATTTGTTGAGTTATATCTATATATTGTTAAATTTGTGATTTAGCCCGGCTGAATATTTTGTTTTTAGACGTTGTATCCACTTATTTTACATATATATATATATATATATATATATATATATATATATATATATATATATATATATGTCTACATTTCTGAGAGGAGGTATTATGTACACTATTTACATCATTCGGACTATTGTCTTCATCTTTGTTCCCATATTTATCACAAAGTTTCGGCCGTTGTACGCTCCACCCTTCTTCAGGTGGTTGGAATGTCGAACTGAACCCTTTATTTTGCTCGCTGGGGTAGATTGTTCTAGTTTCACGTGCCACGTCTAATGGATATCAGTTATCTCCGGTTAATTCACCTCTCCAGGTTCTCCACTGCCTTAACCAGGTATTGAACTCACAACTCTTTGGGTCTTGTCACTGGATCTAGCCAACGCCTCTATCCACTGTGTCATGTATCTTTAAGGAAATATAGATATATATATCTGACATTGATTTGAATACTACTGTTACATATGGTCTGGTGCTTCTGCTATATATTTAGAGATTCTTGATAAAATAGAAAGAAGAATCCGCAATGTTATTGATCCTGACCTGGCATCTCGGCTTCAATCACTTTCACACTGCCGCAATGTAGCTTCCCTGTCCCTTTTTTTTTATTTATGAACTTAAGCGCAGTACTAGATTGGCGGCAAGGTCTCATCATTTTAAAATGGCTAGACGTAAATTCTATCCTAATAGTTTCTTATATTGCACTTTACACGCTATGTAAATCGTTATATTCTGTCTTTCTAATTCTTGTTCTTTTATTTTACTCTTAACTTAACAGAGGTTTTTGCTTACACACAATAACTCCTTATAATTGTTATTGCAATATGTTGTCAATTTTTAATCTAAAGATTAAAAATTTTCGAGGTTTTGTATGTCTCTGAAGCAAATTTACACATAGAAAAAACCATTGTTATTCTGAAAAAATGTTATTGAAATAATCAACAACAAAAAGAAGAAAGAATTAATACAATTCAAAATATATACTAGCCTTAAGTACACAACGAAGCTTTGTTAAAAATAGTCAATCTATCATTCAAGCTAACCTTAAACGAATGAAAAAATTATTGCCTCTCCTCTTTTTTTCCGACATTTTATTATGTACCAGCATAATACATACATACACACACACACACACATATATATATATAGTATTAATATACCAGAAAATACTTTGACGAAAAACATGTTTCTGCTTAATAGTTTCTTTAGTTTTATAGGAATCATGGTAACATTATTTATAAGTAAATTTATTTTTTCCTTTTCCTTATTAACAATAAGAATAAATACCTAGGATTTCTTACTCCTGAGCATGCAACATACAACTGACCATCCGGAAATATTTCTTTCTGATTCCAAAATACAAAATTTTTGAAGCGTTTGGCCTTGTGATATGTTCCTATCTATCTATCTAAGTCTGTGCATACCTATCTAAGTCTGTACATCTCTCTCTCTCTCTCTCTATATATATATAGATATATATATATATATATATATATATATATATATATATATATATATATATCATTATAGTAATTCATCAAGTGTAGAAGAAACCTCAAACGAACGCAGAAACCACTGGACGGCCGAGAAACGAACCCGTTTCGTTTGTGAGCTGCGGCGCTATATTGAGTCTATTCAGTTTCTTCTTCGTCACTGAGGCCCATTTGTACAGTTGGGATGACGAAACGCGTTCGAATCTTGGTAGTTAGTGTGCACTGTTGATGAGTCGTAAAAATAGGAAATGGCCGCCGATTGCTTTCTGCAGTCGGTGAATTACTATAATACCTTGCGTATATCTCTAAAATTATATATATATATATATATATATATATATAAACACACAGAAACTATAAGTCCGTACGTCTCGCTCACTTTGTCACCCCACTGTCTCAGTCTGTATCTATCTAAAGGATATATGTGTTTGTATATATAAAGAACAATTTTAGGAAAGTCTATGACAAAATTGATTCTCTCACTAAAGTGATGTTTATACATGCGAAGGAGAGGAAATGTTAAAATTTTAAATATGTATTTTGGGCATATAGTCTAAATAAATGAATACGGTTGGACTATAAATTCACAAACTATTGCGGCAAAAAATCGACCTCGCATGGCACATAACTGACTGACAAATGTCTTCAAATTCCGAGCAACTTGGACCCGAAGTGTTGATGCTAACGAGATCCTTAACCCATCGCAAGTGACCCCAATTGTTTTCAAATCCCGCGAGTTGGCGCGAACGAGATTTTCACCCCATTCGTTGTAGTTAACTCCAATTCAAATTCTGAGCAACTTAGGGCTGAAGAGTTCGTGCGAATGCGGTTGTCTCATCATTCATCGTAAGTGGCCCCAGTTGTGTTCAAATTCGGAGAAACTGTGTCCCGAAGAGTTGATGCGAACGAGGTTGTCAATACATTCGTCGTTAGTGACACCAATGGACTGCAAATTCCGAGGAAACTTGTCACGCCATTCGTTGTAAGTGATCGCAATAGTCTTCAAATTCTGAGTAACTTGGGCTCGTATAGTTGGTGCGAACAAGGTTGTCACTCCATTTCTCCTAAGTCACCCCAAAACTTCACTTTCACCTTCACCTTGGACACCTGAAGTGATGGTCATAATGGAATCGTCAAAACATATGTTGTAAGTGAGCGCAATCGTCATCAAATTCTAGGGCCCGAAAAGATGGCGAATTATCGTGTTCGAATAACCCAATCATTGTTGAGGTCAATGTAGTCCATGACTAAATACAAAGGGTCACGATTAAGAAAATGTTCAATTTAGATATGCAACAGCATTTAACACATATTCTTCCCTTAACAACAGCTTGATCTGGTTTTCTAGCCTGGAATGGTTAATCGATTTCATTCTCAATAGGTTAGATATTTTTGCTTCTATTCGAGGATACCCGTCTCCTAGGGCTAGCCAATCCCTATTGCAGACGCTTGCTCAGGAGCATTTCTGTTTATTCAACAGCAAAGAGCCCACCTTGTATTTATACTGCAACTATGCTGAGCAGACGTTAGTTACAGTTTTTGGGAAATAAACTTGTTCAACAATGTCAACAAAGCCAGCAACACTCAACCCCCCCCTCGGGCACAATGACTTGTGACATCGTTTTAGTACAGTTATCAAGGATTCCGTCTACCCAATTTTACTCACAAGTCTTGGGTTAACCTGCGGTATGGTTTTCAGGCCCTTTCCAAATGTGTCGCACTCTGGGATCGAACCCTCTGTTAATATCAAGAAGTCTACTTTCTGACAAATCGACCAGAGTGAGATTCGAACCCGATTCTCAGGGTTAGAATACGAATTTGCCAATATATTTTATTAAGTAAATTATATCATGAAGTTTTTTCAAACCTACACTGTGGTATAATAATTATTATTGTTAGTAGTAGTAGTAGTAGTAGTATTTGAAATAGTAGTGGTAGCATTCGTAACTGTAGTAAAACTATTCTGTTCCAGTACTAATGAAGGAACAAAACGAAAAGCATAGCGCTTATAAGTTTATAGTTTCGGGGCCGTTATTTTGTGTAGAAGACTTTATTGAAATCAACAAATTAATTCGGGAAAATATTACTCGAAAGAAAAAAATTGGCTTTTAGTAAATGTTTTTATTGTCAGTTTTGTCCTCCATCTCTTTCCTTTCAAATTGTTTGTCAGACATTTTGTTACTTTCTCCTGTAGCCTCAGCCGTATATCCGTATACAAAACTGATAAATGTTTTTCGTTAATTCTTCTCAACTCCTTCAATTTTCAATACACAGACAAAAGACGCCAATTTATTCACCTGACTACAATGGTCGCCTGCTTTATCTACGATATGCATTGTCAGTTGAAATTCCATTACGTAAATCCTACTTCATTATCTCGAATGTTATTGCGTAAAACTAACTACTGATGTAAGAGATTGCATAAAAAATTACCCAGGGGACACACACACGCACATACACACACACACACACACACACACACATATATATATATATATATATATATATATATATATATATATATATATTGATCCTAGCTAGAGGCTACCGGACGTTTAGCCACACTGATGAGCTGTGATACATCGAAACAGTCTGTCTGTGGATGTCAATATATGCTCCTGAAAAATTATTTCGGTTAAGCTCTCTGGAGAGAAAGTGTTAGTTTGTAAACAGTGACTATTACTGATACTAATGCAATACTCTTTGATAAAACGAATCGAGTTCTTTAAGTCATTGGCATGTATATCTAAAAATAAATACGGTTAAATTCCCCTTCCTTCCTGAAGTCAATTCCACTGGGTTTTGATCCTAACTAGAGGCAGCCGGATGTCTAGGCACACTGATGAGCTGTGCTACAGCGAAACAGTCTGTCTGTGAATGACTATATATAATATATATATATATATATATATATATATATATATATATATATATAATTTAAGCTCAATTTCTGTATGGAGCACTGTTTTTTAGAAATAAAAACAAAAATATTAAAGAACCCCGGATTATTTACCTAACGTGTTCTTTCCTATTTTTCTACATATTTGCACACACACACACACACACACACACACACACATCTATATATATATATATATATATATATATATATATATTAATGAATATCATACACTTGAAATACCATCGGTAATAATCTTTATTTCATGAAAGCTATAAAAATAGCCTTCAATCTTTCAGACCCGCAAATCAAATATCAACGGAAAAATTACTTCAGGTTAAATTCAAGATATGCAGATATGGCATTGTACGAAAGGGATGAAGAGAAAAAAAATGAAAGGCAACATTTCCAATCATGAATATGTAATGGTGGCGCGTAGAATGGAAGAGGATGAAGACCCGAGAGTTTATATCAAAATGAGAGAATAACATCATCAGAGAATGAGATATAGATAAAAAGAAGAAATAAATTCTAGAATTTCTACTTTACGTTTGATTTTTATTAGTTAATAAGGTTTCACGTACATTCGACTTGTTAAACAAACGTTTGTATTATATGCGGTATTCCACATCCAAGGAGAGAAGACGCGTCCATTTGAAGTTCCAAGAAATTAACAGATTCTAAGCCTAACTAAAAAAAAAAAAACGTAAATATTGCTTTATGTATGTAAGTGTATAATAATTCTAGTTTGTCTATGTGGGATTCGGATGATCGTGTATATTCGTAAGTATATATTAAGAAGACATTTTGCGTCCTGGGTATGACGATAAACTACGTCCAACAACAAGGCTTCAGATAATGTTTTCGGAAAAATAATGTTGCCAGCTATACGTTTTTGAAACAATAATGTTGCCAGCTATACTTTTTTTGGAAAGAGTTATGTTGCCAGCTATATGCTTTTGAAAAAGTAATGTTGCCAGCTATGTGTTTTTGAAACAATAATGTTGCCAGCTATGCGTTTTTGAAAAAATAATGTTGCCAGCTATATGTTTAATAGTACTGTATATTTAATATATGTATAGGTATATGTGTATGTATGTATGTATGTATGTATGTATGTATATGTGTATATGTATATATATATAATATATATATATATATATATATATATATGTGCGTGTGTGTATATATATATATATATATATATATATATATATATATATATATATACCTTAATTTGGCATTAAATGACCCACTGTGGTTGATATGCCATAAAACCCAACCAACCAACTAAGAAGACATTATGTTAGTTTTGTTTTTCGGCTACTGATTTGGAAACGTTTTTAAGTCCATACTGTTTGTCTTAGATAAACATACGTTCGGTTCTTTTAAAAATGCATTCAATAAAGATCGGTGATGTAATATAATGTTTTTGACGTCTGTTTATCGTTGGCAATATTGCTATTAATGGGCTCCCTCGAAGTACTTTCTCCAGTCTTGCCCTTGCGTATTACGAAGTGTTTCAATTATTGTATAAACGTAAATGGACGGGAAATTGTGGAGATCCATGATCGTCAACGTCCTTAGGGGTTATGGCAGAATGACCTTGAGTAAATAGATCGTGGAACTTGCCTTAAGATAGATAACAAAAAGACAAAAATTATCAACAGCTACAAAAGACAGGAAGTTGTGGAGGGCCTTGATCATCTACATGTTGAAGGGTCACAGCACATAGAAGAAGAAGAAGAAGAAGAAGAAGAAGAAGAAGAAGAAGAAGAATGAGCTTGTGCAAATGGATGGCGGAACCAGGTTTAGGGTTGATTACAAATAGAAAAAACTTAAGAGCTACAAAAGACCGGAAATTGTGGAGAACCATGATTGCCAACGTCCTGAAGGGACATTGCACAGAGAATTAGAATAAGTTTATCTTATTTTTGAATTATTTCTCCCCAAGAAGTATTTATGGTTGAGATGTGAATGATGCTGAACAAAAGCTTCAATAAAGATTGGTGATGTCATAAAATGTCTTTGGAATTGGTAATATTGTAATTCATCTAGCTAGCTATTTATCTAGCTGTTTATTTAGCTAGCTAGCTATAAAGTTAGATAGATATGAACATATATATATATAAGATATATAGTCATATGCGCAAGACTTTCTGGAATTCAACGCTTTCCTTCTCTTAGAGTGGTTGCCAACCAAAGCCTGAGAGCTCATTTTGTCACATGATTAAGAAAAGAAAAATGGTTTCATGCCTTTCCAAGCGTACCAATATATAACTGGATAAATTGAAGAATTGGAATTTGAACTTTGCACGTCAACTACCCCCAACACATAATTATGTTTCAGTAAAAAGAGTCCACCAGTAATGAGGTACACTCTAATTAGTTCAAACTAATTAATTGTTGCTATTGATTATTAAAACTTTTGCAATGATAAATATTGACATATTTGATTTGAGACCGTCTCTCTCTCTCTCTCCCTCTCTTTCCAAAAACATCAATGATGAAGTTTAAAGCTTGTTTTTTTTTTATCAGACACATGTTATTACTACCGCTATCAACTGTCTACCTATTATTATTATTATTATTATTATTATTATTATTATTATTATTATTATTATTATGTTCTAATTATTTCTGTTATTATTATTATTATTATTATTATGATTATTATTATTGTTGTTATTATTGCTTTTTGTTATTATTATTATGATTATTATTAGTATTGTTATTCTCGTTCTTATAAGTGTTATTGTTATTATTATTGTTTTTGCTATTTTTATTATAATAAAATTGCTGATATTATTACTCTGAGTAGTTGCAGTAGCATCGTTGTGGTTATAATTGTTGCTATTGTTATTATTGTTGTTATTGTTGTTTTTGTTATTATTATTGTTGTCATTACTATTACTGTTTTCTTATTGCTATTGTTGTTGTTATTGTTATTATTGTTGTTGTTGTTATAATTGTCGTTGCTAATATTGTTGTTTGTTATTATTATTGTTGTTGTTATTATTATTATTATTATTATTATTATGTAATTATTGAATTACCTCCCCCTGATTAATAAAATCTCACCGCAGCGAGATTTGGGAATTATCGCACCCTGTACATGTGGTGCGAGATTTAAAAGACTCAATCTCTTTCGCGGTGACTTTTCATAGCGAAATAACATATTCTTTTCGCTCTTGCAAAAGGTGACAACAAATCAACTACAGGCAGCTCCATTTGCTTTGAACTTTTCACATTTCATTTCATTTCTCATCTTTTCTTTTGTAAAATGTCCTGACATTATATTTGTTAATATTTCTTTGTTTAAATTCTATGTTTTATTATTCCTTTGGATTTATACGGATCCACCAAAATTGTTAGCTGTTCAAATGTACCAAGAGCTTGTAACTTCTCCTCATAAGAATATATACAACCACGTCTGGACATAATTATGACCGACATTTAAATTATATTTCCTCCTCCACATAAATATGATAGATAGATAGGAACAGATATTAAAACTTTCATAATGATAATTATACGTGATTGAGATAAGAATGATGTTGAACAAAAGATTCAATAAAGGTTCATGATGTAATATAATGTTTTTGACGTGTGTTTATCGTTGGTAATAACGTTATTAGTAATCTCTTGAAGTACTTTAGATCTATAGATTTATGTCTTCATTTAATTAGGGTGGTATTTGTAAAATCAATGGTATGGCCAGTTTTGTTTAGAGATAAATAGCTAGCTAACTATTTATCTATATATATATTTAGCTAGCTAGATAGCAAGATAGACAGATATTAACAGATATATATTTAAGATATATAGCCAGACGCGGAAGAGTTCTGTAATTCAGTGCTTTCCTTCTTTTAGATTGGTTGCTAGAAAGCTCATTTTGTCACATGGGTAAGAAAAAGAAAATGGTTTCATGGCTTTCCACATGTACCAATATATAACGAAATAAATTGAAGAATCAGGAATGCAACGACCTCGAACACAACAGCCTTCTACTATCAGTAAGAACACTACTTAAGTCTTATGAAGGATTTAAGAGAACGCAATACTAGATTGGCTGCTAGGTCTCATTATTATACAGTTGAAATGGTTAAATGTAACCATGTGATCTATGCTAATAGTTACTTGTTTTGCACTTCTTACTTGTGGAACTCTCTCTCTTTCCAGTCAACTTTGATCTTGAAAAATTTGAATGCATTGTCAATCGTTATCTTCTGTTTTCTTAATTCCTATTCTTTTAGTATTCTCCCTCCTTAAGGAGGGTTATCTTTTTTTCATATTCTTTTACACTCAGTAAACCCTTGTGCCTTAGTGGCTTTATTGACTTTGGGGGGCTAAATGATTTCAAATAAATTTATCCTGACGTTCCCAAAGTTATGGAATAGCAGTAGGTAAAGGTAATAATAGGTAGCACCCAAGGCAATCCATAACTCAAGCCTGTACATCGAGTAACGCTGGTAGGCGACTGGGGGCAGACAATCAACACGCGGAGGTTCATTGATGGAATTAGATTAAGAATTTTTTTTTAAGAAAAAATTTCGTTTTACCTTTGGATTAACATAGGGTTATTATTTATATTGTATAAAGTTTAATTATTCTATTTCTTTTAATCGGAATCACCCCAAGCAAGAACAAAGCCAGTAAAACACAAGAGATTCCAGGGTATGGAAAAATTAGGAGCAGAAACATTAACGACAAGCAGAAAAAGAAGAGGGTAATCAGGTGGATTGTATATAGCAATTGACATTGTATTTAACTTTACGCAGATTAAATTTGGCTGGAAAGCATTAAGCCCAAAAGAAGTTCCACAAGTATGAAGTGCGGGAGGAGTAAATGTTAGCACAGAATTTACGGCTATGCTAACCAGCTTAACTGTAAATTGGTGAGATCTTCACATCAGTCGAGTACTACACTTCGATTCATGAAGTCTAGGTGCTCATTCGTACAATTGCCATGAAAGTATTTATAGAAAAGACATGAGCGGTTGGTAAGTAACTGGAACCGATCCCCCAAATCAGAACCAGTCATATTGCTGATTCTTCTTTGGATCTTATCAAGGAGCTGAAGGTAAATAGCAGGGGCACTTGACCATATGTGGAAGAATTGTTCTAAGCATGGATGAAAGAGCAATATATATATATATATATATATATATATATATATATATATATCTGACGCTGTCTGACGATCGCAAAAGCGTGAAACCCATAGTCACAAACTCACATCAATCCAATTATATATATATATATATATATATATATATATATATATATTTGTAATGAAATGTTCCACTCTCCCTATTACTTATTGTGGACTGACTATATCAGTTTATATATGGTTGTATATGTAGAGGGCACAGAACATACCAGAGTCTGACTCCTTGTGTTTCAATAGTGTATTCTCTTTTACAATAAAACTCTCTTTCTTCCATCTACGCTCGTGTTGCAGTTCCTTCTACTCGAGTACCACCTTTTTTGTATCCTTTTTAAGGATACAACATATATATATATATATATATATATATATATATATATATATATATATATATATTTAAGTATTAATATATTATATATATATAAGTATTAATAGAAAAGACATAGAGAGGCAACCTTACAGTAATGGAAAAGTAACTGGAGCTAAATTGCCAGATCAGGACCAGGTCCTATAATTCTCGTTACATATCCTGTGAGAAATGTAGACTTAAAGGAATAATTATTATTAATACAGAAAGTACAATAATAGAATATATGATGCCTGCCCCATAATTATAGTACATATCATGTATTAATTTTTTATATAAAGGAGTAATTATTATGGGACGCAGGTAGCAGCATAATAGAATAGATTTTCCAATGCCATAAGTTTCAGTACATACCGTCTGTGAAAGGAAATATTATTATGGGACAGATGTAGTAAAAAAATAAAATATACGATTCTTGTCCCATAATTTTTGCACTTATTGTGTATGAAATTAGTACTTAAAGGAACAATTACTACGAGTCACATGTAGTAGAATAATAGAATATATTATACCTGTCTCATAATTATTGGTACATATCGTGTTTGAAATTTATACTTAAAGGAACAATTATTATGCGACACAAGTAGTAGAATAATAGAATATATTATGTCTTTCCCATACATTCAGCCTTTTATTGGATGTAACCTCAGTACTTATCTGTTACAAGTATTTCCAAGACTATAAACCTTCCTGCAGCCGAGCCACAAGCTTAAACAGGCTCTGTTTACTAGAATCGGCTGGAGCCTTTCTGCTCTTGACTAGTATGTCAAATAAAAAATCGGTCAAATGATTAATGCAAACAACACGTGGCGCTAGTATGTAAGGGACGCATGCTGAAGGTGGTGTTGTATGAGAATGATTTTTTTCTTCTTAGAAATTTCTTTCCAATATTAGGGTGCGTCTTCCGAAAAAATATGGTAATTATTTTTGCAGTATCATCTAAAGTTGACTCTAATTTATGACAAAAAAGTGATTTTTTGTGTATTTAGTTATTCTATGGTAGAGAAGGTTATTTTCGTTCTATTTTTGCACATTTGCATTTATGGAAATAAGTCAATAATTGTAAGACACTTCCTAACATTATATATAGTTATTAATTAATTAATTACAGGATATTACTAACAAGGTCCTTGCTAAAAAATATTCTCTGAAATTGTTATTTACTAGTAATTTCGGTATCCACATCTCCGCCCCTACTCATCAACCCCAGTTGCATCTTTGCCAGGCCTGAGTTATTGATCACCTTCCTATCACCATATTACTGTGATATCATGAAAATTCCGAGACATTTACCATTTATGCTCTGAATCAGTGTCAACAAAACATCTGGACTGCTCATTAGATATAGGAGACCGAATAGAACATGATATCTGATGCCAGGCATATGGGACATTTTATTTCTAAAAGTGGTGGGAGGACATTTGATATCTTTCCATCAGTCTAAGATATCATCTGTGTAACAAGAATGCCTGATAGAAGTCATTACAATCTGCAGTGAATGGCACAGTGGCAAAAACTAGATATGCAGATGACGCAGTGTTGACAGTAGACACTGAAAGGAAACTATAAGAACACTTACAGAAGATAATGAATGAAAGCAGGAAGAAAGGACAAAATATCAATTGCAGGAACACGGAATAATATAGTTTGGCAGTAAAAGGAATAGATACACTTTTTCAATGTCATATTTTTTATCATTCATTAATTTTTGACTAGTATTTATTTTCATCTTCATTTATTATTAGATGAAAAATTGTCAACAATTATTCATTTTTGACTAGTATTTACTTTCATCTTCATTTTTGTTCCATAAAAAATTGTCAACAATAACTCATTTAGTTTCATCCTCAATTGTTTTTTAGATGGTGCATGCATTTTCATAGCGCCTCCGTAAAAATCCAGGTGTAAACAAATGTGAACTACAATTAGCTTAATGATCCAGATAATAAAACCTCTGATGAATAGAACACACATTAGAATGCGGCTGGAAATAGGACAAGAACAGTGTAAGTTCGTTAAAGACACTGGGTTAAGTAATATAATATTTATGCTTAGAATGATAACAGAAAGGGCAATCCAAATGCAAAAGGATGTGTACCCGGGTTTTATAGCTTATGCAAAAAAAGGATGTGTACCCGGGTTTTATAGCTTATGCAAAAAAAAGGATGTGTACCCGGGTTTTATAGCTTATGCAAAAAAAAGGATGTGTACCCGGGTTTTATAGCTTATGCAAAAAAAAGGATGTGTACCCGGGTTTTATAGCTTATGCAAAAAAAAGGATGTGTACTTATGCAAAAACCCTTGATAAATTATATCAGAAAGATCTGTTGAAACTTCTAGGGAGCCTTGATGGGTATTAGAATAATCCAGAATATGTACTGGCAAC
The DNA here is from genome assembly GCA_963932145.1 of Acanthosepion lycidas. Taxonomy (NCBI): domain Eukaryota; kingdom Metazoa; phylum Mollusca; class Cephalopoda; order Sepiida; family Sepiidae; genus Acanthosepion; species Acanthosepion lycidas. Next base: position 96,848,477 of record OZ010592.1, on the reverse strand, counting down.
AAACCCATCTGCACACAGGTAGAAAATTAATACACAAAAATTGGGAGGGGCATGACAAGATTGTTTCTATACCAGAAATTCAACCAATAGAGTGAAGCAATTCTGAGATAATGTCTTTAAGATTATGGCCGCTAATAATGCGTCCTACCAGCGACCATAATCTTAGCAACAAGTGATATGCAGATGACACAGTATTACCAGCAGACACAGAAAGGAAACTACGATAAATTTTACAGAAGTTAGTGAAGTAAATCAAGAAGAAAAGATTAAACATAAAAAAAACAGAATGTTTGGTTGTTAGCAAAAGGAACAGCTCAACATGAAAATTACAAATTGGAGATGTCAAAATCAAACAGGTACAGCTATTTAAATTTTGAAAAGTGTTTTAACAGGGGAGAGAAATTGAATGTCGAAAACAGAAGACACATTAAGGTAGGGACAAAGTGTCTTCGAAAAGCTAAACAAATATTAAGAAATAGGCAGAAAAGTGTACTGAACCGTTATATGATATCAGTGCTCCTATGTGGATGATGAAAACAAGATTTGAAGCAGCAGAAACGTGGTTCTACAGAAGCATACTGAGAATTAGATGGACTGAGCACATGAATATCAACAAAGTTTTACAAAAAATGGAAACATAAAGGAAACTCATACTTAACATCAAAAAGAGGCAGGTGAAATTTCTAGGGCACATAATGAGGAAAGAGCGCTTGGAAAATTTGACACTCACAAAACATAGTGAGGTCAAGAGAAGCGGAGAGTAACGTACATTTTTGTAAATGATTGGCAGAACAGAATCGAAGAGAGATACGTAAAATACAACATTTAATAAGTGTTTGTTTCTTTAGCGGCTCATCAACTCTTTATGGGTCATTTACTGTTGAAATTTAATTCTCTTGGGAACTTTAGTAATTTCTTTTACAAAGATTCATTGCTGGCAAGGTTTTATTTTTTTTTACAAAAAAATCTATTGCTGACATATTTTTTTTATTATGAAAATTTATTGTTGGTATTTTTACCTCATTTTTTTTTAATCCTTTCATAGTAATTTGACACCAGTTTGCGAGATAACTATTTGCCCATAGCTGAGATCCTAACATGTGCTACTATACCAAGTCAAGGTGGACCTAGAAACAGTAGCAATTAAGAGTTGGTACCGCGCTCCTCAAAACCTCCTGATTAGAGGCTATGTTACTAGATGTATTTATTAGGTTGGTGCTTCCCATTGCTCTCTCCACCGTTCGGAATTCTGTTTTATACTTTTCTTCAGGACATAGGCGATTGAGGCTCTCCACAGCCTCCCTTTTCTTTATTATCTATGAATTGCCATGGAATCTTGGGAAAGATAGTGGATTGGTTTCCTATTAGATTCTCCACATTTTGGAATTCAGTTTTTCTTTTTGTTCAGGTTATAGGCGATCATGCCTCTCCACAGCCTCTATTTTCTTTATTATCTATGAATTGCTATGTCATCTTTACAAAGATAGTGGATTGATTTCCCATTGCTTTCTCCACAGTTTGTAATTTAATTTTTTTTCCTTTTTTCAGGATTTAGGCAATCATAGCTCTCCATAGCCTCCATTTTCTTTATTATCTATGAATTGCTTTAACATCTTTGGAAAGATGGTGGATGGTTTCACATTGCTTTCTACACAGTTTGGAATTCAGAGTTTTTCTTCCCTTCGTGTTATAGGCGATCATGGTTCTCCACAGCCTCCATTTTCTTTATTATCAGTGAATTGTCACGATTTATTCGGCAAATCAGCGGAGCATTTCCACATTACCATTATTTTTTTAATTGAATTTTCTTTCAGGATGTAGGGGATTATAGTTCTTCACAATTTTTTATTATCAACAAATTGCTATGGTTTATTCTGAAAGATGGTAAATTGGTTTCTTTTGCTCACACACACGACAGTAAATCATTCTAATTTCCATCCTCACTCCAGTAGTAAGAAGAGTAAGTTCCATTCAGGCTTGTGCTCAAGAACTGTTGCTTTGTGGAACAGACTCCCGGCAGGATGTTTTCGCAACCACTTCAATTTTGATCTTATCAAACCTAAGGTTAACCGTTATGCTTCCAGCAAAGTCGCATGGACTTCATTTCTTGCTCTTTCTTATGCTCACGCAACACTATAGAGTAACCCTCTACCTTAAGTGGCTCTTGGATCTTGCATTGGGTGAGCATTTACATAAAAAAAACAATTATCAGTATTAAAATCTCATTAGGACGATGATAATGATTATAATGAGAGAGAATGAGAAGAAATTAACAAATACCAAGAATTTCAAATTATTTTCTTCGAAGCTGTTTTTTTTTTTAATGGAAGCGATATGTGAGGATATTAATTAGAATTTTCATTGAGCAACTCTTGTTTTTCTTCCCCCCCCCCTCTTCCGCTGTTTTTTTCGCGTGCAGAATCCATTTTTCAGATTTGTCTTCTGTCGACGCCTCTGCCATGAATTCGTAATCCGCGCCCGATGACACGGACATTTCTACTTAAAAAAAAATTTTTTAAAAATGTCAGTTTGCCTAATTGCAAATTCTTTCAACGCAGGTTATGTTTGCCACACTAGAATGTGAACTTGTACTTTCCCGATTGCATATTCATGTCATAAAATATCCGATCCCAAATGCTGAATACTTTCAGCAACCGATAATATGAGATTAAACATTTATTTGGTCATCTTGTTAGTAAAAGATAAAGAGAAAATGGGACAAACAGTTTATAGGAATAGTGAAAAATGCCTTTCAGAAACTAAGAAAAGTACTAAAATCTAGGAAAATTCCATCGGAAACAAAGAAAACAATGCTTAACTGTTATATAATATTTACTTTCCTTCACGCTTGTCCCAAATAATTGAAACAAAAATAATTCCGTTAATATTTACTTTTTTCATATTTTTCCAATGAAACATGACCCAGTACACATGTACCCATGAATATGGTCTATCTCAGTCTATTCATATCTATCTATCTATCTATCTCAGTGTTTTCATATCTATCTATCTATCTATCTATCTATCTATCTATCTATCTATCTCAGTCTATTCATATTTATCTATCTAAGTCAGTTCATATCTATCTGCTTATCTCATTCTGTTCATATCTATCTATCTATCTATCTATCTATCTTAGTCAAATTAATTGAAACAAAACGAATTATTCCATTATTATTTAATTTTTTCGTATTTTTCCAACACAACATGACCCAGTAATGTTAGTATTTCGTATGTCCATTCCACAAAGTCGTTCCTTCCAAATTGACCACAGATTCTCGATTAGGAGAGATTCCATGTCAGTCGATAGTACTTTGATTTGCTTACTGGTAAGGCTTGCCTGTGTGTTCGTGCAGCGTTCCAGTTTTCGTACCCTTCCTTGGAGTCACGTCCATCGCAGACAATGGCGGTAGGACAACTAGTCAGCAGTCGAGACAAAATCTGATGCAATCACGGATTACGCAATATTTTTCAAGGCGAAACAAATTTCATCAGACTTCTCCGAAAATAGATTCAGAACTAATCTGAGGAAAAAACAGAAATCGATTACACCCTGTCACTCCAGTGGGTCTAGAACTGACCGTATGGTGAAAGAAAGGAAACTCTAAGCAGTTGTTTCAATTCATTTGCATAAGTGTGTAGATAGATTACTTGAAGAAGACAGAAATACTGTTGAAATATTACTAAACATTGTCAGAGTCTCGTTTCTTTTCTTAAATCGTGTTTGTTAAATGTTGAAAACTATTGGAATTACATCGATCGGTTTTTGTTTAATAATAATAATAATAATAATAGTACATACCTTATTGGTATGGCACTTCCTAGAGACTATAATGTATACTCAAAACACTATCAGAATACATTGTGTTCGTGCAGCGTTACAATTTTCGTACTCCTCCTTGGAGTAACGTCCATCGCAGACAATGGTCATAGGACAACTAATCGACAGTGGAGACAATAGTGTCTAGGTGTGATGAAAATTCGATGCAATCACAGATGAAGTAATATTTTTCAAGGCCAAACAAATTTCATCATACACCCCTAAAATAGATTCATATTATTGCACACTGTTGCAAATGGCCTAATCCGAGGAAAAAATAGAAATTATTAAAAATGACTGAAAAGAAAATTTTTGTTAATTTTTATTGGATTTATATATTATGGTAACATTTGCTTTTCGGGATTTAGTATGTGGAGAAATTATCCAAATATTTGTTCGTTCGTTCCGAGCGCTTTCAGAAATCTATTAGCCCTTTTCAACGATTTTGATTGTTTTATTGCAAATAGCACACTAGTTCTTTATACCTAGATACATTGTTAATTCGCGAATACGGTCATTAATTCGCGAATACGGTCATTGCATTATTTAAAAAAATATGTGAATAGCCATAAACGAACATGTATCGCCTTAGTTGTAATCTACGCAAACTCTAAAATACGTTTTAATCAAACCTCATATATTGAACTGTAGCAGCGATTTTGGCTTCAGCATTGAATCTCATTGCCCTTATCCATTTAGTCCGTTACTGCAATACTCAAGCTGTATCCTGGAATAATTTTGTTCCTCTGTTTCTTTCGTTTTGTCGCAATTAATCCATCATTATTTCCTTGATTTATAGCAGACATGGCCGGTCATTTATCGTCGGCGTGTCTGCACCTGCAAATATCTGTCATCTCCATAATAACAATTTGGCGTTTTCAGACGCCGTAGATGGCTCACTGGGCAGGTCCTTCAAGTGAAACACACGGGGCCGACTGTTCGGCATGTAATTAAGGCTACGCACGCTTATCTCTCAGTTGCTTTTCTGTCTTTGGGCAGAGTGCGATCAGGGGCGGCGCTGTCAACAGACAGAGTTGTAACTGTGGAAAATTATACTGAGAGGTGCCCAGCCCTCGCGACCAGCTCCCTCTCATTTCACCAGAGAGAGGGATCGGTGTTCGCATCGAGGATAGGTTGGAGAGGCTGCGGGCAATTACTGTCCGTAGCCCCGGTGTACACGGCCGAGTCCCCACCTTAAAAACTGACCTTGTGTCACAAATCGTCTTAGTGGGGTGTAAATACAAAGGCTACTCACGCTGTTCGGCGGTGAAGTGAAAGTAGTATAAGGATTAGCGTTTCAAACCATGAAATCAACGGGCCGATATCGAATTTCAGTTCCATATCCTAAAATTGACTTTCTCATTATTTGCTTTACAAAAGGTAAGTATATACTGAATTCAAAATCAGATGGGGCCCTAGTTGAGCATAGTTTTGAACTGCAACTAAGATCCGCTCAGCATCATGTGTTATAGAATAAGTTTCGAATGTTGTTGCCACATCTTGTGCTCCTGCTATATATCTAGAGATTCTTCATAAAATCCAAAGAAGAATCTGCAATGTTATTGGTCCTGACTTGGTATCTCGGCTTCAGTCAGTATAACTTTCATGATAATTGTTTTGATGAACTTTCCTCTGCGGTACCTAAACTTAAGCGCAGTATAGATTAGCTGCTCCTTCTCGTCATTTTCCAAATTAAATGGCTATATGTAACCGTAAGTTCTATGTTAAGAGTTCCTTCCCTCGCACTTCTTGCTTGTGGAACTCTCTTCAGTTTTCTTGCTTTGTTCTTCAAAAGTGTAAATGCAATGACAATCGTTATCTTCTGTCTTATCTGTTCTTTTATTGTTCTTTCGCTTTTAAATTACATTTTTCCTCATATTTTCTGACACTATTGCGTCTTAGCGGCTTTATTGTCTTGTTTCAGGTAAAACGATTTAAAAGAAAGAAGAAAGATATGAACAGTTATTAATACCTTTTACTTTACTAAATATTAACCCAATGCAAAGTTCAAGAGCTACTTAATATAAAATGTTACAGTGTCAAATTTTCGTATTGATGTAAGGGGGGGGGGATCTAGTGTGTGCAGGTTATAAGGAAAGGTATATGTGATGAAATGATGCTTTTTAAAAAAAAGTCTAAGTTTGCCTCATTGCGTGTTGTAGAAACACGAATGGGCCTTCCTGAAGACGTGAAGTAACATTAAATGAGTTTTTAAAAAAATCCAATGTTTGCCTCATTGGGTGTTGAAGGCTGGAAGTGACACTGAATCGCCACGTTTTCTCATTTCGAATCAGCTCCGTGACAATATCTTGTGAAAAGAAATGCAATGTGGTAGAATATTTGAGTGAAGAAAATGCCGTAGAGACAAACTCATTTTACTGTTTTCTTATGACGGGGCCGAATTCGAATTTCGGCAGGTCACACATTCTGTTATGAATCTGAAAAAGGCACAGAACAATATTCACCTTTGCAATGAAAAAATTCCAGATTTCTTGCAAAATACATACATGTCAAACGAGAGAGTGTCCTTTAATGTGTTGGTTACTTCTATAATTATTGTCGGACTCTACGAGAAAATGTTACATGAAATAATAGTTTTGAAATAGGACATGCGCAAAAGGACAGAGACCGATTGACCTGCAATACAAGATGACATTTACTTCCGGGTCAGATATAATTTTAAGTAATTAACCTGCAGGTCGCTTTTATACCGGCTGTGATATCAGATGCAAAGTGTCAAATAGTTTTCTCTGGAAAGATTTCGGAATAAAATGCCGCACAAAATGAAATGATCATCTTTGGAATATATATCTCCTTTGCTTGTAATGAAGAATTATTGTCCTCTAGAAGAATGTGATCGTTTTGTTTTCGCCCGTCCGCACGTCGCAAGCGACATTCTCGACTGAGAAAAACACTGGTGTTATATAGCTCTCCCTGGCCCAGACCCACGTTGAGTATTGACTAATATTTGTCCAGTATCGTTCATATGCACCTTAGTAGAAGGTCTTCTCTCAACAGCCCATTGAAGAGGACGCAACTCTTGCTGCTTATAGCGCCACATACTACCAACTCGGAATGTTTTATCGAACCGATCTGATTCTCTGTTACAAAGAAATTTTAGAACTTCATAATCTTTTTGTGAAGTTGCAATCGCTTTAAAATCGATGACTGAACTTATATCAGTTGCATAAATATTCCTGGAGAGTGTGTCTGCTAGAATGTTTGGGGAGAGTTTGATGTGTCGGATATCAGTTGTGAAATGGCTGATTAGATCGAAGTTCCTCAGTCGTCGATAAGAATAGTTATCTGATTTCGCCTTGCTTGCTCCGTTTAAAGGGTTTATGGTCTTTGAGTGGAGGAAAAGACCTACCTTCCAAGAAATATCGGATGTGTTGAATGGCATATTACACTGCCATTAACTCACGCCCAAAAGTGTTGTATCGAGTAGCGGTTTTTAAAATTCTTTTTTAGTAGAAAAACAAAGATAACCATTCATCTTATTCATATTGTTGAAAGACTGATCCAATTGCGAAACTCGAAGCATCTACTTCCAACGATAAATCATCTTCATCATTAGGAAAAGTGAGTTTAGTAACTTTTCCTTTACCAAATCTATATCACGTTTCCTTTTTCTTTTATCATTGAAGAATGGCGAAACTCTTTCAACTAAGCTGGGGATAAATTTTCGATAAAAATTCAGGATGCCAAGAAATTAAAATATTTTTTTTTAATTCCAGGAACCGAGAAACTATGAATAGATTCGGTTCTTTCAGGTAAAAATTTGATAGTATTTTTATCAATTTTATAACCTAAAAAGTCTGCTGCAGACAATCCAAATTTATATTTAATCAGATTCACCATATTTTCGAAATCTTAAAAACATCTTTATAAATACTGTTTAAGGTCTGCTGGTGAAGAACTGACAATAAACACGTCATCGACATGGGCAGAGAACTGAATGGAATCCTTGAAGAACTTACTTCATAAATCTTTGAAATAATTGGGCTGCATTCTTTACTCCAAACATAAATTGGGAAAACCGATAAAGCCAAGATGGCATTCTAATCCTTGTCTTTTTTATGTCTGAGCCCTATAAGATTATCTGATGATAGGCTCGGTGAGGCCAAGTTTAGAAAAAAAATTCCATGTGTTTGACTGATAAAATGTTGAATATTAGCAATGAAGTGTCTATCCATGAGGATGACTTCTGTTATGGTATCATGAGTAGAGGTGAAGACGATTCGCCTTTCCCAAAACGAATTACTCTGAGGTTTACCTAAGTGTTGGGATTCCTGTTTGGCAATCTTGAGTTTATCAAGGGAAAGTCGACGAGCTCATGAGAGAACAGTTAAACGAATTGTTTAATTGCGATGTGTTATATCCTGTTTTATTACAACGGTGTTGAATTTTGGTTCGCTTATGTCTTGATAATTTGACAATATTCCCAAAATTTCTGAATTTTCTACTGCTGTTGTAATTTTGGGACTAAGAACTGCTGAAGACTTTAGGCATCCAAAAGATTTGACGTCAACCTTTTTGTCAATCAATTGTTGTCTTTTAATATCAATTAAGAATCGATAATTGTGTAAAGAGTCCGAATCCAATACTGATGTAGTGATGTCGGCAACGCTCAAAATCCATGGCGAATCGCTTCCATGCATGTGGATAAGCGAACATTTTGCCGCCTGTAATGTGAGTTTTTCCCAGTTTCTTTAATTTATCTGACTGGGAAGCTGGGATTAGCCATGCGATATATGTGCTCCACTATGGCACAGAAAACTTGTTTCTGAGTTTCTGTCGATTATGTCGAACTGTCGACTTGATTTTGAAATGCCAAGTTTTCGCGTCCGCGAACATTGTTGGCTTAGTCGTTTCTCTGTGACTTGTAATTGGAAGGAGTTGTGTGTTTTTATTTATTTTTTATTTATTTTTACTGTCGCCGAATCCCTTGCGGTAGTAACAGATATCGCTCTTACGTCTTATATCTTATCAACTCCGGTGTGGACTGAGTTCGTGTCAAAAATAGAAACCAAAAAAAAAAAAAAAAAAGAAAACAGTCGAAAAACTAATAGAGAATTTATCCATTTCAATGTTTCAGTCAGACGAAAGGCACAAGTCAGTGGTCTGGGGAGAGTAGAAGGTATTTGTTTTAAAGGGAAGAAGTTTCATAAAATTAAACCCGAATATTAACATTATGACATTAATTTGGGGTAATATGAAGAATGAAATATTAATTTAGAATTAAAAGAGAAATTCACCGTGAAATTTCTATTTCTGAAACGAATTCATTCGAAATCGAGGTTGAAAGACAGACGACCGATATTTTCGTCTGCCGAAATAGGCTATTCACCATATGGTGTAATTTTCGATTTTATTCTTTAATAATTATTTGTTTATTAATACATTGAACTCTTTTTGTGGATCAGGTTTAATAGGTTAAATTACTAGCATCCACTTGGATTATAAAGCAACGGATTTCTTAAATTTACTATATATATATATAATAATTTTATCATATAGACAATACCATTTTACTCACTACAAAGATGCAACTTCGTTTCAGTGCATTTCAACTGCACTTCGACTGGTCAGAATCGAAAATGGTTACTCTACTATTGGTATCGAGCCCTCTTTTGGATTAATGCTGTGAACGTTGGAATTTATATATTACTTTCGTTCTCATCACATCGGATATATATATATATATATATATATATATATATATATATATATATTACGAAATGGACAAAGTCCGACAATTTATTTATTAAAGACATTTTTATGTTTAACGTTCTTTTTATAGATACAAGTATTTAAGTAAATGCTCTGTTTATAATAAATATTATTAAATAACATTTACCGGTCTGAATGTCCGAGAAATTTTCATAGAAAATATTCGTTCTTTGACAGGATTCGAACCTGCATCCTATACGGAACCGTCATTTACGCTGAAGTGCCTTACCGTTAGGCTACGAATCCTGTCAAAGAACGAATATTTTCTATGAAAATTTCTCGGATATTCAGGCCGGTAAATGTTATTTAATACTGTTTATTATAAACAGAGCATTTACTTAAATACTTGTATCTATAAAAAGAACGTTAAACATAAAAATGTCTTAAATAAATATATATATATATATATTCTGATATATATTCCGGGTGTAAAAGCAAAATTGTTCAATTTCTTGATTAAGTTAGGAACTATTGTATCTTAGAAATGATTAAAGCTTAACAGCAGAATCATGATGAAATCGATCATAAACGAAAATGACATTTTTCATCATTAATTAATCATAGCTAAGGATTGGAAGCTCATGAAGGGTTGAAATAAAGTTCAAAAATATATATATATATATATATATATATATATATATATATATATATATATATATATATATATATATATTCCAACTTATTCACCCTATCTAACATAACTTTCTGTCTTAGGGTAACAAGGTGCCTTGCAGGTTTTACGTACGATTTCATTGTCAAGTATTTTTTCATTGGTGTTTCGACTGTCACAGTTGTCACATGTGCCAAAAGGCTTATGGATTGAGTTGGATCTTTTCTAATTGACTTCTTCATCTCTAAGTTGAAATAATGATCCTTTTTCCTGTTGTGACTTAATAAAATCAGCTTTCCTCTCTACTGTTCCATGTTTTTTTAAAGTTCTTCATCGTACTTTTGATGGTTCTTGAATGGACATTGAAGATGGAAGCCAGAGTATGAATGCTGGTACCATTCACGAAGGCCTGAATGATCTTTTTTCTTTTCACCATTTTTAAGTTGGGAAGACATAGTTGGGCTGACACAAGTCAATTTTAACCTGCTCTCTTTTTAGCTGAATAACTCAAAGGGCTTTTCAGTGATTATTACGACAAATGGTCTTATCTGAAAATTAAGAAAAAAGAAAGTCAATTAGTTTAATGTTTTTTTTAGATAATGAATATTTTGTGGTATAGACAAAATGAATTACTTAATTATGATTATCTCAAATAATTTCTATCACTTGTATATCCTTGCTTGAACCGGCTTCTAATGATCCAGTTAGAGCGGCTTGGGGATAGTAGTCGTGACTCGTGCGGGGGGCACGGTCCTATGGGTAAGGGAAACTCGGATGAGTTTCATCACGAAATTTGTGATCGAGCTGCGCTATATCGAGTCTAAATTGTCATTTTTCGTCACCGAGGCCCTGTTGCCTCCAATCGTAACGATCTGGTTTTTAATTCACGGTAATGAATGCGCACTGCTGATGAGTCCCAAATATATGACGAAACGGCCGTCCAGTGCTTTCTGCATTCCGTTGAAGTTTCTTCTAGACTCGATGTATTACTTAATTATGATATATATATATATATATATATATGTGTGTGTGTGTCTGTGTGTGTGTGTATAAGGTTGGTGCAAAAATAATGTCGTTTTCTCACATATTAACATATGTGAGAAAACTACATTATTTTTGCACCAACCTAATATATGTGAGTGTGTACATTATATTAACATGGTTTTGTTTTAATTTTATCTTTGTGCTTCAATTTAAGTTTGTTTTCTGGTTTCATTCTCCCAACCCATCCATTAACAAATAATGAAATTTTCACAAATACGAATTTAATGGACAATGAAATGCAATTTTTACATCATGGGATGTTCTGTTGGTCCCCTGCGAATATGGTGGTATTATGGTATCTGCAGGATCGATTGGTGATGGATGAGTTCATGTGGTGAATGGGCAAATTGTAATGAATGAATGGGTCGGGATTCTGATTAATTACGACTAGGATAGCTAATGAAGACCAGCCTCTCTCCATTTCCCCTTTTGGCCTTGTGCAACAATTTTGTATTTTTTAAAAATAAACATATATATATATATTAAGACATTTTTTATGTTTATACATTCTTTTTTCAGATACAAATATTTAAGTAAATGCTCTGTTTATAATAAACAGTATTAAACAACATTTACCGGCCTGAATGTTTGAGAAATTTCAATAGAAAATAGACGTCCCCCGACAGGAATCGAACCCGTATCCTATGCGGAATCGTAATATAGCATGACGTGCCTTAACCGATTGAACCACAGAGGAGCGTTCGATTAGCAATGTCGATTTTACTGTCTTTAATTCTCTCACGTACATTCATATCTGCTCATGAATATATATATATATATATATATATATATATATATATATATATATATATATATATATATATATATATATATATATATATATATACGTTTGCCTCATATCGTAACGGTCCGGGTTTCAATTTCAATTCTCGGTATTACGTCTATTGACCAAAATAGCTTGGGTAAAACCACCGACTGATCCGGCTTTAACAGGGAATATAGAACCTTTACGTACTGCGAGGTTCACTGTAGCCGAATGGATAAGCACTCCTGATCCAGAGACCGCATTTTTTCTATTAATATTTCTCGAATGCGTTGACCCGCGGATCCCATGCAGCCCGTTTGACTTTCTCAAATGTCACACTTAATTTTATAAACAAAATTGCATTTCTTAATTTTTTTTTTTCTTTTTCACTTGTTCTCTCCCACGCTCTCTCATACATAACAACGTACATAATGATTAAATACAATGTAAACCTTCGGGAAACCAACGTTGTCAGTATTTTAAACCATCGGCGAATTTACTAAGATCATACGTGTAAACATTTTTTGCTTTTGAAACGGGAAACGTTAATGAGAATTTTTCTTTAAAGAAATGTTTTCATTTTCAAATGAATAAATTAGAAATAAATCCCACATAGCGACATCAGTTAATTACATTGTCATCAAAGTCTATATTATACCAAGTGTTCAATTTCTTAATTGTAATATTTTTTTTCAAAACAATAAAAATTTTCTACCATTTCTAAAGTGTATGCTTACGCAAATGGTTTTCTGTAGCGGAAGTAACTAAGGTACCCACTACGAAAAAATAGCTTAAATCTTTTAGTAGTGAGGCCCACCTTTTGATGAGCCATAGATCACCTGGCCCACTATTCGAAAAAGGTCTAATCGTTGTCTATGCCTGCTGTAAACCGACAGATGATAACCTTGTAACTCGCTGACAGAAATCTGTAGATGCTCAGTTTTCCTGTTTTGACAGATTTAAACACTTTTTCAATGCATTAATCCACTAATATAAGTTGATTCTAAAATCGGACATTATTTTCCGAACAATCTGATACAATGATGGATTTTTCCGTGATACCCACGTCGCCAACGAATGTGATACAAGGTCAGTGAAAAGTGGGTTTAATGGCAATAACATAGAAAAAATTGCTCAAGGCCAATCGGTATTTCCCCTTTTGAAAACGTTTCAAGCACCCACCGGATACTGAAGCCAGCCTCCTCCCGAAGGAGTGGTACTGACTGGTGGGGTCACAACTTAATAAAACTGAAGTATTTAAATCATGACTGTTGGTTTCCTACTAAAAGCTCAAGTAAAAGGATTCTATTATTCATTTTTTGGTCACGAAAAACAAATTTGAATGATTTAAAATTAAAAAAAGAAATCTGTTTTGTTCACTTTCGCATTATTGTACATGAGAAAAGAACTCCAAATATGGGTTAAATAGTAGAGTAGACTGCGCTCACTAGCTTTGTGTGGCAACCAGTCTAGATGAAGAAAATCATATTCAAAACCGTACAGAAGGCAATGGCAAATCGCCCTATCTTACCCAAGAAGTCATGGAGATTCCCAGATAATAAAAATCGGCAAGTGTTGCGATAACAAAATAGATAAAGATGATAGTTCGCAAGTAAATAATGTAAATAATTACTCTTCATCTGAAATTCAAACAGAGAATATGTGCTTATTGAATAATTGAGTTTGGTATGTGCCTACTAAAGCGAGACATTAAGTAACCTTTGTTTTGCAGATCATTTCACGCATCAGTAGGGAAATCGATCCAGCAGTAATTGCCGTATTAAAAAGATAAGTCAGTGAATATCATCGACTTCATTTATGTTCATAGATTGATAGATATGAACAGCTATAGACACATAGATAGATAGATAGATAGATAGATAGATAGATAGATAGATAGATAGATAGATAGATAGATAGACCGGTCGCTATTGCAGAATATTTCAATGGGACTTCTACTAAATACTTGTTTAAAATGTTATAACTGATGCGTCATATTTTGTAAGAGAAACGAAGGCTCACTATCTCCGATTTGTGTACCTTTATATGTTTATAAAATCCTCTTTGAGCAGTCTGTATAGTTATCAGTAACCAATGTTTCTTACGCATAGAGAGTGCTTGGTAACAAAAGTGAAAGTGAAAGTACTGGAAAGCAGAAAAACAATGACAGTAGGCGCGCGAAAGGTGCATGTCATGCAAACATTTTGCGTCATGTCTCTTTGATATGCTAATCTATGTAAGCAAAGGACTATGAACACTTGTGGCCGCTTTTGCAGCAATATGCGAATAGATACCGTGCTTTCGGTCGAGGATTGACGTCAATAGCGGATGACAGTTGGAGTTGATCATGGCATCCTGGGAATGGCGCTAAAAAGGTCAAGTGACGTCTGGTCGTAAGTGAGAAGATATTCTATGGGAAATGAACATCGTTTGTTGAGCAGAAAGAGCGAAGATGATTGCTCAGGCGAAAGAGAATAACGAGAAAGGGGAAGAAGACGTGACTGGGGAATACGAATGAAGAAGAGGTAATTAGACGGTTGAAGCAATCATCATGAAGAAATTGAGCAGTGAAAAAGAAAAAGAAGATGCAAAAAAAGCAGGAGAAATGGAGTAAGGTGAAGAAAACGAAGAAAAAAAGAGAGAAATCAGAGGAAGTAAAGTAAAGTAAAGAAAGAAAGAAAGACAGAGAAAAAATAAGATGACGGAGTGCACAAAAAGAAAGAAACAAAGATTAAATCGAAGATGAAGTAATGCATAGAAAAAAAGAAAGCAAGAAAAAAAAAAGAAAATGTAAAAAAAATGAAGCCAAACATAGGAAGAAAAAAGAAAGAATGAAAAAAAAGAAATATTAAAAAGAACGTGATGTCAAGAAGATAAAAAAAGAAAGAAAGAAAGAAAGAAAAACAGAAACAGTAAAAAGATGACGTAGAGCATAGAAAGAAAGAAAGGATAAAGAAAGATTTAAAGAACATGAATTAGAGCAGAGAAATAAATGAAGAAAGAAAGAAAAAAATAAGAGTAAAAACAGGAATGAAGTAGAGCATAAAAAGAAAAAAAGAGTAAAAAGAAGATGGAGTAAAGCAAAGAAAGAAAGAAAGCAAGCAACAAAAAAGAAAGAGTAAAAAAGCAGATGAAAAGAGCAAAGAAAGAAAGAAAGAAAGAAAGAAAAAAGAAAGAGTAAAAAGAAGAGAAGTAGAGAAAAAAAAGAAGAAAAGAAAGTAAAATGAAGAGGTAGTTGATAATTCAAAGAAGAAAAGATAGAAAAAAAGAAAAAGAAAGAAACATAAGATGACATACAGGTTATAAAAGAAGAGAAAGAAAATTTGAAAAAAAAAAAGAAGTTGCAGAAAGAAGATAGAATAAGAAGTAAAAATATGGAAAAAGAAGAATGAGCTTCTATAAACGGATGGCAGATCAGGTTTTTAGGGAAAATAGCCAAAACTTAGAATTCATTATGCGTTATAAAAGACTAGCGGAAAGTCATGATTGCCAGGGGCACGGAACGTAGAAAAAAGAATGCGCATGCGTATATGGATGGCGGAACAAGGTTTAAGGGAGATAATAAAAAGAGAGAATATCTTAAGTGTTACAAAGAACAGAAAGTTGTTGAGAGCCATGATCGTCAAAATTCCTGCAGGCGGCACAGCATTTTAAAGAAGAATGAGCGTGCGTATATGAATGGCGGAACAAGGTTTAAGGGAGATAAAAACAATACAAAAAAAAAAAAAAAAAGAATCATAAAGAGATAGGAAAAGGTGAAAAATGGTACATACGATGCCAATGCGAAATATCCCACAATACATTGGGACCGATGAATGAAGTTTCTCCTCGAGTACGCCTAGAAATAATACACGATCACTCACCATCGTCAGTAGTCGGAAATCTGAGAGTGAAGCTCACACAAGCTGACAAACGCCTGGAGAGCAATCTCTCTTAAATCAAATGTGCGCAAACTTGTCATGATTGGTTTCTGCTACACGCTGCGGTACCATGGGATAAGAACATGATGGCTGTAGAGGTGAACATACAGCGGTACCAAAAGGTAACTGGGAGGGAAAGTCGGAATAATATATCAAGCAGCAGGTTAAGTTCTTTTTTGTGGTTGACGCACTCAAGACTGTTTCCAGGTGTATTTTGACAACGTAAAGCCCCTTGGGGATATCTGACATCATTGGGAGTACACCGGTGGCAGCAATGGTTGGAACAGTTTATCTGTCTCTAACCTACGGGTAGGTGCTGAAATATCATCAACCGGCTGAAAGATCATAGTCAAGGAGGGTATAAAATATAATAATAATAATAATAATAATAATACATCCAGTTTGTGGTTAACTGGAGCAGGAAATGACTTGTAAACCTTAATGCCTCCAAAACAAAACAAATCTCATTTACCCACCACAGAGAAACCACCCTGCCTCCTATCAGCGTGGCTGATGCTCAACTCCACAAGAGCGCCTTTCTGCGTCTTCTTGGTCTCACGTTTTCCTCTGACCTCAGGGAGAACAACTACATTGAATCAATAGCTTCATCTACCGCAAAGAAAGTTGGTTCTCTGTATCGCGCCAGAAGGTTTTTCTCACGTGAGTCCATCCTTCAAATCTATAAATCAACCATTCGTCCTTGCACAAAATCCAGAGACGGATATGCAATGTGATAGATCCTGATTTGGCATCTCGACTCGAGTCACTTTCTCAGAGATGTGATGGAGTTTCCCTGTCTTTTCTATAAATATTTTCATGGCAACTATTCTGACGAGGTACTTTCACTGGTACCCCAGCTGCATGAATTTAAGCGTGTTACTAAGTTGGCATCTCGGTCTCACCTGTTCACTGTCGAAACAGTTAAATGCAACCGCTTCTTCTACTCCAACAGTTTCTTATCTCGCACTTCTCGACAGTGGAACTCACTTCCTCTTCTTGCTTCCCTGATAGCTGTAATCTTCAAATATTCAAATGTAATGTGAATCGACATCTTCGAAAAAGACCTCTAATCTGTTGTTGGTTGGGGCAGGAAATGGCTAGTAAATTTTAATGACTCCAAAATGAAACTGCTCTCATTTACCGAGCATAGAGAAACCTCCTTGCCTCCTATCAGCATGGCTAAGGCTCAACTCCACGAGAGCGCCTTCTTGGTCTCACGTTTTCCACTAGCCTCAGGGGTAACAACTACATTGAATCAAGTTTTTCTCGTCTGTGTCTATCCTTCAAATCTACAAATCTACCATTCTTCCTTGCATTGAATACTGTTGTCGAATATGGTCTGGTGCCCCCGCTGTTCATCTCAAGGTCCTAAACAAAATCCAGAGACGGATATGCAATGTGATTGGTCCTGACTTGGGTCTTCCTTCTGTCTTTTCTACAAATATTTTCATGGCATCTGCTCTGACGAGCTACTTTCACTGGTACCCAAACTGCATGAATTTAAGCGTGTTACTAGGTTGACATCTCGGTCTCATCTTTTCACTCTCGAAGTAGTTAAATTACTCCAACAGTTTCTTCTTTCGCCCTTCCCGACAGTGGAACTACCTTCCTCTTACTTGCTTCCCTGATAGCTGTAATCTTCATATATTCAAATGTAATATCAATCGACATCTTCTGATGCCTTGACCCTGATCCCCGTCCTTCTCTATATCCTTTCCTCAAACAACCCTCTTTACTCTTGCTTTCATTTTCTGTAACGCCTTGCTTGCTCGTGTCCATGCCGCCTTTTTCTTGGAGGCGGGGAATGCTTAAAAAAATAATATAAAACTATCAAACATTTAAATTAGAAGAGTACAAATTAGTTGAATTTTACAATAATTTCCAAATCAATGTGTTTTTCCCCGTAAAAAGACGATGAGATTTCCCGTAAAAATTTATGGTATCTCTTTGACGTCAGAAAACAAGATATTTAACGAAAATTTTGAAAAAGATTTTAAAATGTAAAATTATATCATATTATCATTTGGTTTTTCGTTATAATCATAAAATAATGATTTTCCCGATAAAACTTTTGTTTTTATTAAGTTTAGAGCATTTTTTCACTCCTGATAAAAGACCTTGCTGTTGGACATAATTTAATTGTCTTACCCAGGACGTCAGTCTTTTGAAATAGCAACTTCATTTTTTGAGCACCGACCCACTCCGAACAAAATCCGAACACGCATTGGACTAGTTTGTCCACCCGAAGGCGGTTACTACACTTGGTAGTTACAGGTCATCAACCCAACGGTGACGGCATATGACACAAGGCCGGTTGAAATAGTGAACCCAAGTGCGTGCATATGGTCACCCGATCAATATTGTGTTGTCATCGATATTCCACCGATCCACCCACTTTTGGTATAATGGACGGTTTTTCGAATAATAATAATAATAATAATAAACCTCCTGTAATGAAGGTAGTAGACCAGTGGTTCCCAACCGATTTTGGACCATGCTCCACTTTGGTATTCCATCTCATTCTACTCACGATACTCTCTATTTTGTGTAATAAGTAAAGGCCATAATGGTTCCTTTCAGGGACGATGATGATTTTGGTTGATTAGACCAGAATAAATGATTCCATTATCCAATGTCGTATGAGGTAAAGTATATAGCTTGGTGTACACCCAGTGGTTTCCAACCGATTTTAAGCCATACCCGACTTTGTTATTTCTAAAATTCTAGTGCCCGCCTCATCTGTAATATTCAATTCTAATATATTCAAAATCTGACTGCAATTCACGTAAAGTGTAACAAACTGACATGCTCACAAACGCTGATTGGCCGACAAAACATTGGCTCTTCCAGCAACCTGCATCACCCCCTCTCCTTTACTGACCAAGACACGCGAGCGTATGGAGACGGGAAATACTCTGTATGCTAATCACACATGTACGTACATACAGACAAAATAGTTTTATGTATTGATACTGTATATGAATCGTATGTATTAACACGCATTGACATTAACACTCTCACTCAGACTCATTAGAAAACAATTCACTGTTAATAACTCATTCTCGAATTGCCCTCTTATTCTGTTGGTATAGTAAGCCAAAAGGTGTATATCCCACGCATGCTCCACTAAATTATTACCATGCCCCACCGGTGGGGCATGCGCCCCACGTTATACTAGACGATGACCTCACTAACTCTGGACACCTGAAAGTAATTCCCATGTTGCATGGACAGGACGAGTTTCGTTTTGGCCGACAGTTGTCCTAGGGGAGACATCTTGAACACAATTACCCCTTATGATCGTGTAAAGATGGGAAAACAGAAATTAGAATTAGTTATACATTCAACGTTTGATGATTTAAAGAAACATAATAGCTAATTAAGAAAAAAGTATAATAAGGAGTCTATATGAATGCGAAATTGAGTCACAATTATCCAACAAATTCTGGGGTTAAAAAGCCACAATTCTACTTCAAAATAACTTATGCGGTGTTTACTCGTTCCCCCACGATGACGAAATGTGACACAAGGTCTTTTTAAAGTGGGGACCCGAGCATGTACACCCGGGCAAGGGACAAAAATTCCCCACAGCCCCCGCAACCGTCGGTTGCGCTGGCCTCGGTGCGAGCACCGACCCTCTGGTGCAATAGGAGGGCGCCGCTTCGGGCAGCTGTTCCCCAGGGCTGAGCACCTCTCAGTATATTTTCCTCAGTAACCTCTCTGTCCTTTGACAGAGAAGCCTCTGATCGCACTCTGTCCAAGGACAGATACGCAAGTGAGAGATGACAAACCTGTGTTAAAATCCCTACA
Source organism: Acanthosepion lycidas (assembly GCA_963932145.1). NCBI lineage: Eukaryota > Metazoa > Mollusca > Cephalopoda > Sepiida > Sepiidae > Acanthosepion > Acanthosepion lycidas. The sequence goes on along the minus strand of OZ010592.1, from coordinate 96,828,774 downwards.
AAAAGGGATTTATGCGTTGACAGCTCAATGTTTGATTATAAATTATCTAATTCTAGGTGATATCACTCTTCAGGTTAAACTAATTTACATATTGATTTTAAAATTAGATTTCATTAATTAACTGTCTTCCATTGGTGTTCTTTTTTCAACCATTGTTTTGATTTTCGTATGAAGAATAACTCTCTTTAGGAATATTGTCTTATATAGTGCAGAAAAGTGTTTGAAATCTGCATTTTAGTTGACCTTCATCAAGTTGGCATCTATTTGTAAAACTTTCCTTAACTATAATAAGCCAATTTATGAATAAAACGTTCATTTAAAGTTTAGTTTCAAATATTTTAAGTAGCGAATCTATTTTACTTTGCGAAGCCTTCTAGTTTATTATAGAAGATTCAATGTTTATGTGTATTAAAAAGAAAGGAAACTGGTCGTCCAAATCCTGAAGGGCTTTTTTTTTATTTGTCGAGACAAAGTGCAAGGACAAATGGACTCCTCATCCTTGCCGGATTATTAGTGAAAAAAGAAGTTAGGCATGTAACTGGAATTCGAACTCGCTTCTTTAAGACTGCGCCGTAACCTTTACGTTAACTCCGAGTGTTATCAGGATTGCTTGCCAGAAAAAAAGAACAATAAGTCTGAAGACATTAAGGTGGTTCCCAAGATCGTGATCACAGAATTATCTATATATAAAAATGATCGAGAAACAAAAAACGTCTTCCGATGCTATAGTGAGTAAGAAAGAAGCTCCTGGAGACAAGTGGTCATCAACCCAGTTTTTGCTCAAAAGATTAGAAGAGGCGAATAAAATAAATATAAACAATTCATTGAGTTGCTTTGAACTGTTTCTACTTGAAATATCTGTGCAGTACAATTGTATAGTGAATGTTTGTTTTTTGTTTTATTTTATTAGGCTTTTCTTGTTCATTCTGTTTTCTTATTCATTCCTTCTTCACTGTTTTCTTTATCTTACTTTACACTTTCTGTTTTACTTTTCTCCTAAATTTATTGCACTTTCTTTTACCCTTCTCTATTTTCTTTATCACTCTTTTCTCTTTCTCTGTTTTATCTTTATCACTCTTTTCTCCTTCTCTATTTTCTGCATCTTTCTTTCTTTTCTTCTCTTATTGCTTTTTTTCTACCCTTCACTACGTTCTTCATTTCTCTTTTCTCATTCTTTGTTTTCTCTTTCTTTCTTTCTTTCTTTCTTTTCTTTTTTCCTCCCAGCTATTTCTTTTCTCTCTCTATTTTCCCTATAACTCTTTTCTCGTTCTTTGGTCTCGCTTTCTTTCTTCTCTTTCTTCGTTTTCTTTTTCTATATCTCTCTTTTCTCGTTCTCTGTATTATCTGTTTTTCTTTTCTTCTCTATTGTTTTTACCTCTCTTTTCTGATTCTCAGTTTCCTCTTTCTTCCTTCTTTCCTTCCTTCCTTCCTTTCTTTCTTTCTTTCTTTCTTCTCTATTTTCTCTATCTCTTTGTTCTCGTTTTCTATTTTCTCTCTTTCTTTCCTCCTCATATCATTTCTCCTCTCATTCGGTTATCGTTTTTATTTTTCTGTCTTTCCTTCTGTATTTTCTCTTTCTCCTTTTCTTCTTCTCATTTTTCTCTTTCTCTCTTTTCTCGATATGAAAATTCTTGAATTGTAAAACTGAGTTTTCCATTCAGAGTTGATTCCTATGGCGATAGTGTCTATATAAATAAGCGTTTTGTCATATATATATATATATATATATATATATATATATATATATATAATCGCGGGAGATAATAGCGAAAGCTAAGCCATACAGTAGAAAAGATGTAACGTGTGCTTGTTGGAGAAGCTTATTATATTAAATCACTTAAATAACCATAACTTGCTGAACACGAGAATATAATTGATGTCTACATGTATCCATAAGACCAAACATCTGCTCAAACACATGGACTCCGTTTAACGTAGATTTCAAAACAGATTTTACGAATATTAATATAATATGTAACACCTAATAATACTCATGGAAGCCATCATCAATAACAGGTTTTATATATATATGTAGAAGTCAAGTGACTTACCTGCCAACATGGCTGCCTCCTTCTATTTCCTTATAAAAGGCAAGCCAGCTGATTTTACCTTATTTTATAGGAGAGCACCTAATACACCAGTTGGGTTGGTCCATTTTGCTAGAATGAACCTTCCCAATGCATTTGCATGAGGGGTCTTTATTCAGCTATATATTTCTCCATAAATGACTCAAGTCAGTTTTGGCTTTGGCTACATTTGCCTACTTGTGTACTAAACCTCTGGCAAACTAGCTAATATTCAACATGGCGCTGCGAACAGGATACGAAGACTGGCAAGAGCTACTTATCAAAATTGGCATTCCTACCGACTCTGCCAAAACCTATGCTGAATCGTTTGTGAAAGAGAATATTACTAAGGATAGCCTCTCTATCATAGACCGGGAAATCCTTAAAGAACTAGGTGTCACAACCATGGGACATGCCCTAGCTATCCTTAAGCTATCAAAGGAGCAACCTTTGACATCAGACAGCTATACGAAGACCCCTTTAAAAGAACCAGTGAGGCAAGCCCTTATGCAAGATATAGAAAGAGGCATATTAGAACAAGTGCCCATTGGTACTCCAACAGATTGGTGTAGCACAATGGTCATTACAACAAAAAAGGATGGTCGACCGAGGCGTACCATCGATTATCAATATTTAAATTCGCAATGCAAGCGAGAAACCCACCACACTGCCTCACCTTTCCAGCTGGCAATGCAAGTGCCACCCAATACCAAGAAAACAGTACTGGATGCTGTCGATGGCTACCACTCTATTATATTAGATGAGGAGTCCCAACCGCTCACAACTTTTATCACAGAGTGGGGAAGGTTTATGTACCTTAGGATGCCTCAAGGCTACTTAGCATCTGGTGATGCATACACCCGTAGATATGATGAAGTCATAAAAGATATTCCCAGGAAAATCAAATTGGTTGATGATACTTTGCTCTACGATACCGGCATCAAAGAGGCATTCTATCATACCTTTGATTTTCTAATGAGATGTGCACAAAATGGGATTGTACTCAGCAAAGACAAATTCCAGTTTTGTAAGGACACTGTTCAGTTTGGTGGCCTTCAAATAACTTCATCGGGAGTATCTCCCTCTGAATCTATGCTTAATGTTATTTTAAATTTCCCTGTTCCGAAAACCATCACCGATGCAAGGTCTTGGTTTGGACTGGTAAACCAACTTGCCTGGGCATATTCATTAAGTCCCATTATGCTACCTTTTCGGGACCTTGTCAAAAAAAACTCAAAATTCACCTGGAACCAGACCCTTGAGAAAGCATTTCAGGAATCAAAGCGGGTCATTGTTGAACTAGTAAATCGGGGCGTCTCAACATTTGACATCAACAGAATTACCTGCTTAGCTCCTGACTGGAGTAAAGACGGCATGGGATTTTTACTTCTTCAGAAACACTGCACATGTGCAATCGAACGAGCCCCTGTCTGTTGCCCTGAAGGCTGGCATCTTGTGTTTGCTGGAAGCAGATTCTGTACTGACGCTGAGCAAAGATATGCACCCATAGAAGGTGAAGCAGCAGCTATCAGCTGGGCACTTGAAAAGTGCCGCATGTTCATACTAGGTTGCCCAAACGTTATAGTCGTGACCGACCATGAACCACTCAAAGGACTTTTTGGTGATCGAGATCTCAGCAAAATTCACAACCCTCGCCTATTCCGACTCAAAGAGAAAAGCTTGAGATATCGTTTCACCATGCAACACTGCCCTGGAAAATGGCACAGAGCCTCTGATGCTATTTCCCGCAATCCAGTCACTACAGTACAAAGCCTACTTGATACATTCTCTATAGAACCCTCCCTTATAGAAATTGATGAATCAGATGAGACTTGTGCAACAATGAGATTGACAGCCCTTACATCAATATCTCAATTAGATGATAATCCTGCCATAACTTCCCCTGACCACATTCGTTTTGCTGGTCAAGAAGACACACAATACAACCTATTACGGAAAACCATAGACAATGGTTTTCCAAACAGTCGTCAAGCAACACCACCTACAATCCGGGAATACTGGGAAGTTCGTAACCGCCTAAGCAATGAAAATGGTCTAATACTACTTGACAGGAGAGTAGTGATACCAACCTCCCAGCGCAAGAACATATTAAAATGCCTACATTCAGCTCATCAAGGAGTAGTTGGTATGAAAGCGCGTGCCAATGACTCAGTTTACTGGCCTGGAATGAATGCCTCAATTCGCAATTACAGGTATAATTGCATTACATGTTCAAGGAATGCCCCAAGTCTACCACATGAACCAATCCAAATGACACCTACACCTGAATGGCCATTTCAACAGATTGTAATGGATTTGTTCTATGTTAAATCCTTCACATATCTTGCTTGTGCAGACAGGCTCACTGGATGGCTCATTCTGTACCGCATCAAGCCAGGGCAAGCGGTTGCTTCCAGGTTGATTTCCATCTGCAGAGAAATATTCCAAACATATGGTGCATCTGAGGAACTTAGTACAGATGGTGGACCGCCATTCTCAGCTTACTCATTCCAACAATTCCTAAAAACCTGGGCTGTTAAGCAAAGAATTTCATCAGTGGCCTATCCCCAGTCTAACGGACGTGCAGAATTGGCAGTCAAGACTGCAAAAAGACTCATAAAAGACTGCACAGGACACCAGGGTTCCTTGGACAATAACATGGCAGCACAAGCAATCTTGCAATATAGAAACACCCCTATCCAAGGCATTGGCTTATCACCAGCGCAACTCCTGCTTCATAGACGTCTTCGAGATTTTATCCCATCGCACCCACAGTTATATAAACCACACCCTGAATGGATAGCCGCAGCGAAAAAACGAGAACAGAGATTATCCAAACGCAATGCAGACCTCATCGAGAAGTACAACCGTACTGCACATGCACTATCCCCACTTTATAAAGGTGACACAGTCTCCATTCAAAACCCAAATAGCCGTCGATGGGACATAGCTGGGCGAATAGTAGAAACACTTCCCAACCGTCAATATAGAATTAGAGTTGCAGGATCAGGCAGAATAACCCTGCGGAACCGTAGGTTTCTAAGGAAACTTGAAGCACCCATAATCAAGACCCCCATACCAAGCGCCATGCCTGTGTCACCTGAGCCGACAATTACGGATACATGCAGACCACATCAATCTGCCAAAGACTTGGAAAATGGTGACATTACATTACAAAATAAACCAGCGTCCCAGGGCCCTACTCAATCACAGCCATCAAGAACGAGGATTCCCAGGGCGCTATCCCGACTACTCTCGTACAATCAGCCAGGCAATAGGGAATTAATTCCTCCCCAACGGCAATATGCTTCCGCAATGGGGAGAGGAGGGAGATGTAGAAGTCAAGTGACTTACCTGCCAACATGGCTGCCTCCTTCTATTTCCTTATAAAAGGCAAGCCAGCTGATTTTACCTTATTTTATAGGAGAGCACCTAATACACCAGTTGGGTTGGTCCATTTTGCTAGAATGGACCTTCCCAATGCATTTGCATGAGGGATCTTTATTCAGCTATATATTTCTCCATAAATGACTCAAGTCAGTTTTGGCTTTGGCTACATTTGCCTACTTGTGTACTAAACCTCTGGCAAACTAGCTAATATTCAACAATATATATATATATATATATATATATATATATATATATATATATATATATATATATATATATATATATATATATATATATATATATGTAATCCCATATTACTGTACTCGATTAATTTAAGAGGTGTGTATAGGTAATTTCCCCTTTGTAAGTATAAGCCTAGATTCCAAACTCATAAGATATAAAATCTCGGCTTATTATTAGGTTGGTGCAAAAATAATGACGTAATAATGTCGTTTTTTTGACGTTAAAAAATACGTCAAAAACGACATTATTACGTCATTATTTTTGCACCAACCTAATATTATATTGATGCCATGAGTACCAGTGTATTCATTGACTAGTCCATTATATCCTGTAACTAGGGTATTTTATGTAAAAAAAAAAGAGAGTCACCCGTCGTAAAACTTAACGTGTTTGACTAATTTCAAATTTTATTTAAAATAATTTTTAAATTTATTTTTTTTTAATTCTTCGTCTTTGAACTTAAGAATTTAAATAATAAAAATTATAAAAGATTAATTATAATATTTTAGGCAACTATACTTAAATAAACAAAACTTAACGCAACTTTTAAATCATTACCAAGAGAATGTGAATCTCATAACAGTCAGATGTATTCAGCACTTGGAGATTGCAGATTAGCATAACACTCCGAGCCGTGTTATCGACGTTGAATATTATGTATATTCACTAATATATATATATATATATATATATAATATATATATATATATATTCTTTTAAATATATATATATATATAAATTTAAAATAAAAATAAATCAATATATATATATATATATATATATATATATATATATATATATATATATATATATATTTAAAAGAACTCTTGGCAACACCATAACAGTGCATAGGTGTGTATATATGACTGATACCTCTTGACGAGTGGACGGCGCGATTCTCGGAGGATCCTTCTACAAATCTCTGCAGTCGGCATGCTGAAGGTATCATCAATCAAGTTTAGTTACAAACCTTTTACTTGTATTAATTCTCTTTCTCTCTCTCTCTCTCTGTCTCAATATATATATATATATATATATATATATATATATATATAAATTGGTGTATTCAAACAGCAATCCTTCTTTCATGCACATTTCATTGAGTACGAGAGACAAGGTGTTTTATTTAGTGTTTTATACAATTTCAAAATTAAATATATATAACATGTTATTAATGATGGGCTCTATGAATATTATTAGGTGTTACATATATATATATATATATATATATATATAAATTGGTGTATTCAAACAGCAATCCTTCTTTCATGCACATTTCATTGAGTACGAGAGACAAGGTGTTTTATTTAGTGTTTTATACAATTTCAAAATTAAATATATATAACATGTTATTAATGATGGGCTCTATGAATATTATTAGGTGTTACATATATATATATATATATATATATATATATATATATATATATATATATAATATAATTATTTATTTCAAAAATATGATTCCAACACGGTACATAAGAATTCTCATGTTTCAAAACAACAGCCGAAAACTTCAATATAATTATTTGAATTAAATTGAATTAAAATACTAAGCTCTGTTCCATCTTCAAGCTAATTTTTTTTTTGAATCATGTGTGTGTGCGCACACGCTTATCTGTGTGTGGATAAATCAAATAACTAGATATTAGCAACAGTAGATACATGCGTTAGCTTGCAATACACAGATAAGCGAATAAATATTTATTTAATTTAATATAAGGGTTAAACAAAGCAGTGCTTAATGTCGTTAGACAGAGCTACGAATCATATGTTAATAAATATACATACACCTAAAAAAAAAATTAATAATTCCTGCCTGATGACTTGGTAGAACAACGAAACATTAAGTTGCACTTCGAACGTAGGTATATATATATATATATATATATATATATATATATATATATATATGCCAACGTTTGCACTAATGGGTTTCTCTTTTTACTACGCATTCCGTAAAAACTCTCAAAACCATACTTAGTTATCTCCCTTTAAATGGTCTCCATTTGCAGCAAATTTAACTTTCCGATAACAAAACAATTTGTCTCTGACAATAATGAATACTATAATATTTATCTTATAATGACATAGATATGTCGAAAGTACTTGGAAATTAAAACAATTGTATATAAACACGACGATTTTCTCCCGTCCTTCAATAATGACATCAAAAAACTTATACTCGAGTATGAAAGTATCTTATCGAACATAAGTAGGCAGAACATGTCTAAACTATATAACGAAACATGTATTGTCATCCACGGACAGACTGTTTCGATGTATCAGAGCTCATCAGTGTGGCTAGACATCCGATTGCCTAAAGCCGGGGTATTAACAATAGTAGTCACTGTTTACAAATTCGCGCTTTCTCTCAAGAGTGTTCGACCAGAATTAAATTTTCCGAGGGCGTATATATTCTCATCCATAGATTCTTTTCAAAAGGACGTTCACCCTATACAAAACCTAAGAACCACTCGAGGTAGAGAGAAACTTAGACAACCTAAGAGTCTTACATCGACTCTATTAACTAGAACTCGGTCGATGTACCTAGAACGCACAACCGAAGGCGAGCCTCCCCTATTAGTCAAAGTCCACACTATCTCCCGGAATGTGATTACGAAACTACCCGACAAGTCCTTATCAAGAACGGCTCGATCTGCCGAATCAAACAAGGTCGCTCCGCAAGGTTATTGGGCACATAAACTCCAATGAGACGAAGAGATTTATCTTTTATGGTAACATTCAACACGCAAATTCTTCCCGTTGGATCTGCGAAGACAAGAGCACATGCCGCATTCAAAAATTTGTTTACTTGCCAGGAAAGATCTCTGGAGCGCCCGTCAAAACATGCTGAATAGAGGACAAACCTCTTAGACAGTGTATATTCATGATCGCGATTTGAAAACCGGGTGACCTGTGCACAACATACATTCACACCGAGACGCTGAAAATCGCGAGGGAGACTCGACCTGTCTAATCACAGAACCAATATCAGTCCGATTAGGGTTGGGGATCTGCACTGAACATGGCCGAAGTTAGAACACTGACAACATGTAAAATTTAGCCTTGGCCCATCTCACTTTTGACAGTGTCAAGATAAAAGCCACCAATGTCCCAGGAGAACATTAATTTCAGAGCTCTATACGGGGGGATGGGTGAACAAAAAAAAGGAAACAGCAGTGGAGAGAATGTCCCGAAGATGTCTTCTATTAGGTTGGTGCAAAAATAATATCATTTTCCCACATCTGTTAACTATATTTGTTGGGATCCCTGTCCTCATCACACCACAGTTAACACCCTCTTGGCGTTGGGGAAATTTCTAGGGTTTTGTCATGTAGTGGTTTCACAGTGGAGGCTTGTATTTGTAATAAGTCGGTCCTAAAATAGGTTCGACCAACAAAACGTTAGGAACTTGATATAATAGGTTATGACGCAGTAATCTAGTTGGGGTGGCTGATACTTCAATATCCGAATAACGGTTGTCCGACATCGAGTGACTGACCAACTCTCTGCCTACTCAGCGACTGCTACTACTACTCCTACTCATTATAGGTGGGACAGTCTATTAACAATGCAATAGGGGTGTTCCCCTATAACAGGTTTTAAACTCCTTCGAAAAAACTTCTTTGAAATTTAAAAGATATCTTAATTCTTTCATTTTACGAGTTTGCTTTAATGCCTTTTCCGCGACACCAGGCACTCTTAAATTGTAGATGGGTTTAGATTTTATTCTTTTTTTTTTAAATTTAATTCTGCCCTTTTTGTTTGGGGGTGAATTCATCGGAATATGAACAGGGGTTGAGTTTGTGGAGTTTAGGTGCTTATCCCTTATTTTTTTTTTTTTTTTTTTTTGGCGACGATTTTTAAAATGTGAGGTTTTGCCATCTTGGATGGAGTATGTGATAAAGATTTTTGGGACTGGAGCCATTTTGTATTTTTTGATTGGAGGGAAAACGGGGTCGACAAAGAGGGGCGTGCTGTTGGAGGTTACTATGTTCTTTTGGACTTCACAGCTGATTTTAATTGTTCTATTTTCTCCTTTGTTTCAAAACTTGCCCGTATTTGGATTGCTCTCATCTTGTCGACGCATCTGGCCGGGGCATCGACCTTGGAACTGGTAAATGTAGTAGGCCTGTGCGTGTCTTTTACCGTGAGAACTGCTGGAAACTGAGGCCCCGTTGTCCCGAGCTTCCCTCTGGTCGCTGGCCATTCCCCCTTTTTCTTCTCCGCGACCGCACAAGTGGCTGGCAAAGGCTTTTCGAGAAGTAGAGGCCGCGCATTGGATCCAACTAGGGGGTTTCCCACACCGGTCCTAATCGTTGTCATGCCCATCACAGGCGAGACGGAAATAACGGACTTAACCAGAGGGATATTTAGGTCGACGAGAGCTAGAAATCCAAAGGCCTTCTTCTCTGAGCAGGAAGAGAACTAGTGATCAGTTTTTCCACACTTCCAACAGGTTGTTTTACGAACAGTCACAATGACCAGCATTTTCTGACCCTTTACATCCAAGCAGTTGGGGACAGAGATGAAGGCTTTTCGATCCAGTATTATCTAAAAACTCTATCCTTTGTTCAGTTCGTCAGATGTATCACTAGTATCTGACAGTACTTATTCCAGGTAGACGACCAAGTGTTCTCCTAAGACTAAAGAGGAACCTCGTATACTGAAAGATGTCCTTCCCCTCTCCTCATATTCCGTGCGGATTATGAGGTCTTTGGTTATAAAATCTCGACTGGAGGAGTCTTCACAGTCGTCAGACATGGGTAACAATAAGTCCCACAGGAAGTAACCTTTACCGTTGATAACTCTTTGGGGTTTAACCCTTAGAGACGTCAAGAATTCTATCACGGTGTCTTTAGTTGAGTGACTAATTTTGAGCGAACACTTGTCAACCAAAAAGACAAGCACAATTCTTTTGTGAACCCATGTAATTTATGAGGTTCAACCAAGAACCCATCTTGTTTGATATGATGTTCATAATGCTTGGCTCTTTCCAGGAACTCTGTAATGTTGATTGTACACTGTGTGGGGATACTTTCAGTAAGAGGGCGATTCCCTGGCCGTTGCATTATTTTTGTTGCTGTTTTTGTCCTTTTACATCTGGGTTGTTTTATTTTTGGTTGGTGCATTTTTTCCAGTTTCAGAATTTTGGCAATTTGCGCTCACCATAGACGGTTCATATTTCTTTCTGTTTCTCGATGGCAAAATCCTCCTGATATTTTATTTCTTTATCCGATAGTGTCTTTTTCTTTTCTTTTTCCTTTTTTTTCGAACCAAACAGGTTTTTTAAATGACCAACGTTGTCGGCCATTTTTTTTCTTATAAGCAAAACAAGGACATTAAAAAAAGAAACAATTGACCAGACACAAAAAAAAATAAACATTAAAGAAGAAATTAAGAAACAAATTAAAGTATTTCTACAATGTCCGGAGGGAAAATAAAATTAAACTAAAAACATAAAAACATTAACAATGAAAAAAAAAATTAAATGGAAAATGAAAAACAGGGTTTACAAGCAGACGAAGGAAATTGCAAAAAGACTTAAAGAGTAGAAAGAAAATAAATTTATTTTGAAAACTCAAAACAATAAAACAACACAAAAGTTGGGGATCTTTTAAATTAATCAAATAAAAATAACAAAATTAATGTAAAATATTTCAAAAGTCTAGGAGAAGGACAACTCTGAATTCAATACCTACGGAGGGTCGTTTGGGAACTTTGTGGCACGTAGTGCACCAGGTTCCTGTATACGGACCTTCAAAAAGTGTAGTTGGTTCTGCACAAAGCCTTCACCACTATAATAAAATCCCATGTGCTGGTGTATGGCTGTCGGTTCTTAGCAGCTGAGCTGCTTGACCATCACTCAGTCAGTTGTTTATTTTGCGTGATACACGCGTTAGCGATCATATGTGTATATCTAAATAGAATGCACGACTGCCTAGTCGGTCAATGGATGTCAAATTTACCGGCCAGAATGTCCGAGAAATTTTCATAGAAAATATTCGTCCTCCGACAGGAATCCAAACTGTATCCTATACGGAACCGTCATGTAGCCTGATGTGCCTTTAACCGATTTGTCCACAGAGAAGCTTTCGGTTAGCAAGGTCGAATTTACTGGATTTAAACTTCAATCAGGCCGGTAAATGTTGTTTAATACTGTTTATTATAAACAGAGCATTCACTTAAATATTTTTATCTATAAAAAGAATGTATAAACATAAAAATGGCTTAGAATAATTGTCGGACTTTGTCCATTTCATAAAGTGTGACATATATATATATATATATATATATATATATATATATGTGTGTGTATGTGTGTGTGTGTGTGTGTGTTAACCGTTATTTATTTCGCACTTCTCGCTTGTGGAACTCTCTTCCGCACCATACTTCCCATCCAGCTTTAATCTGCAAAAAATTAAATGTAATGTCAATCGCTATCTACTATCCTCTGATTGTTCTTTTCTCTTTCTTCTCATTACTAATGTTTCTGTTCCTTGACACTCTGTAACCCCTTGCGGGCTAATAACTTTACTGTCTTGCTTAAGGTGATACCGATTAAACAAAAATGAACATTTTCCCTCACCGCTAGTACGACGCTCAGTTCTATGGTTGATAGAGTATTCAGGTGCTGAGTAGGACTTGACCGTTATACAATTTCAGTTAGACTATATCCGATTATCTCAATGTTGGCTTTCTTGTAGATTATGCTAGGATTATAGTTTTTAACTGTTCAAATTTTACATTTATATTTGGCAATTAAAATAAGCGGGATTTATATATGTAGGTAAAAAAGAAAAAAAAATTATAGTTTTTAGTCGTGAGTATTCATAAAATTTATTTTTTTTAAATTTAAAAATGTAATTAAAAGCAAATTACTTGTTCTTATTTTAACAAAAAAATTGAATTTATATTCAAAATAAACAAATAGTAAATGATATTAAAAATAAGCCATGAGTTACATTAAAAATTACATGAAAAAATTTAATCGGATCAACGTATTTAATTTAATATTTAATTTTATGGCTGCATGTAACAATCAATTCATTTCTCTTGTTTTATATTTATTTCTCTTGTTATATTATATTGAACACTGATTTATGAACACCAGCGTTACATGTGCGATATATAATAATTATATGTATGTGTGTGTGTCTGCGTGCATTCGTCGGTTGAAATAAGCTTATTCACCATATGACGTGATTTTGGATTTTATTGTGTATTAAATTTTGCTCTGTAATAATAAATACATTGAACTCTTTTTGTGGATCTGTTTTAATATTCGATATTACTAGAATCCACTTGGTTTATATATACCAACAGATTTTTCACCTTTACTACACACACACACAGACACAGACACACACACACACACACACATATTTATATATATATATATATATATATATATTTGGTTGGATTGATGTGAGTTTGTGACCCTGGGTTTCACGCTTTTGCGATCGTCAGACAAACTATCTCTGATATTGAGCGCTTTCTAATAAGTACCGCGCATATAATATATAAATATATATATATATATATATATATATATATATATATATATTAGGTTGTTGCAAAAACAATGTCGTTTTCTCACATATGTTACAATGTGAGAAAAAGACATTATTTTTGCACCAACCTAATATATATATATATATATTTATATGTATATACACATATTTTCACATATATATGTGTGTGTCTGTGTGTGTGTGTGCGTGTGTAGAGAGAGAGAGAGAAACAGACAGACAGAAAGAAATTGCTTTTTTTCTGATATATAGAAAATGAAATTTATAAAATCCTTAATCAAACACATTGGGTTTTAAACAATCTCCAGTTTTATATTTACATACATTATATCACTGATACTGAGTACTTTACCCATAAACATAATATACCGTAAAACTATATATATATATATAGAGAGAGAGAGAGAGACAGACAGACAGACAGACAGAGGCAGAGGGACAGAGATTTAAATAGTTTTTTTTTCTTATCAAGCAGTGACCACTAAATACTGAAACTCTTGTCTCCAGTGACTGGGTTGATTGCTGCCAGAGTTGACAACATCGTATGCGCTATTCCGTCTCTATGACGACCTGTAAGGCATACAATCCTACCTACGACTAATGATCTCGTAGATCTAATTGCTTACGATTCATCACAGCGGTTTTCACGTTCTTTGCTCGCCTTTTCTTTATCTTTTTCCCAACCTATGAAGAACATATATCCCTCTCTCCCAACGCTCGTTTTCTCTTTGCCTACATCTCAGTGCCTTTCTCTCGCTTCATCACACAAGCATCAGTTTTAAAGCCTTTCTTGCATTCGTTGCTGTATCAATGGCGTTTCCTTAAATTGTGCTTTCTTTTTATTTTTACATACCGAATGTAACAGCAAAATTGTCCAAATCGTGTAAAATCAAAATTGTCCATTTGTTAGATTAAGATGTGAATCGTTGTATCTTAGAAATGATTAAAGATATCTTACTGGAATTCTCTGAGATTTTTATAATACTATTAGATTCTACTTTGAGCAATAAGAATTTATAATTACTCTCCAAGCTTAGCAGAAGAATCGTGATGAAATTAATCATAAACGAAAATGAGATGTTCATTAATTAATCATAGCTAAGGAACGGAAGATAATGAAGGAAATGAAGGACTGAAAAAAATTATATATATATATATATATGTGTGTGTGTGTGTGTGTGTGTGTGTGTGTGTGTGTGTGAAAATATATAGAAAATAGGAAAGAACTGGTTAGGTAAATAATCCAAAGTTCTTTAGTATTTTTGTTATTATTTTAAAAAAATAGTGTTCGATACAAAAGTAGAGCATAAATATAATTATTTATTTAAAAATATGATTTCAACACGCTACATAAGAGTTCTCATGTTTCAAAACAAGAGCCGAAAACTTCAATATAATTATTTGAATTAGATTGAATTAAAGTAAGCTTTGTTCCATCTTTAAGCGAAATTTTTTTTGAAAAACTTATTTCTGTAATTTACGTGTTTTAATAGTATATTCATTATTGAAATCAAAATTTCCATGGTAACGGCCAGCGCGATTGTTCATATAGAAAGGGGTGCAGGGTGTTCATAATTTGTATCAGTCTAGAATTACATTGATAGATGTCAAGTCAGGGTAAGTTTGCGGTGTCTAAATTTAAAACGGAAGATGATTTCGATTTTCTATATATTTTCACACACACACACACACACACACACACACACACACACACACACACACACACACACACACATATATATATTTTTTTCAATCCTTCATTTTCTGCATTATCTTCCGTTCCTTAGGTATGATTAATTAATGAACATCTCATTTTCGTTTATGATTAATTTCTTGTTTTGAAACATGAGAACTCTTATGTAGCGTGTTGTAATCATATTTTTAAATAAATAATTATATATATATATATATATATATATATATATATATATATATATATATATATATATATATTATGAAATGGACAAAGTACGACAATTAATTTGAGACATTTTTTTATGTTTATACGTTCTTTTTATAGATACAAATATTTAAGTAAATTCTCTGCTCATAATAAACAGTATTAAGAGCATTTACGAAACGCTCTTCTGTGACTAAATCGGTAAAGCAAGTCAAACTAAATGATGGTTCCTTATAGGATGCAGGTTCGATTCCTGTCGGTGGACGCATATTTTCTATGAAAATTTCTCGGACATTCAGGTCGGTAATACTGTCTATTATAAACATAGCATTTACTTAAATATTTGTATCTTTAAAAAGAACGTATAAACATAAAAATGTCCTATATATAATTTCAGGATCTTTTTCCAACTTATTTAAGATGATGTTCTCTCATCTCAAACCTTCTAACTTTCTGTCTTGGAATAACACGGTGCCTCACAGGTTTCACGTACGATTTTATTTTCAAATCTTTTTTCACTGCGCTTTAGACTGACATAGCTAAAACTCGTTTCTCACGTGCTAAACGTCTTATGGATTGATTTGGATCTTTTTAATTGATTTCTTTTGCTGTAAGTTGAATTGTCGATCCGTCTTGCTGTTGTGATCAAATGTTCCAGTTTTCCTCTCTACTAATCCCTCTTTTTTAAACTTTCACCGTTCTCTTGATGGTTCTTGAATGGACTTTGAAAATGGAAGCCAGAATATGATTGTTAGTACAATTACTGATGGCCTGAATGATCTTCTTCTCTCTCGCCATTGCCCACCTGGGAAGACAATAGGACTGACAGAAACCGATTTTAACTCGTTCTCTTTCTACCATTAAATAGTGACAGATGCCTTTCAAAAGCTAAGCAACGTAGTGAAAAAAAAGAAAGAAAATTTCGTTAGAAGCATATCATGCCTGAATCTTGTCCGGGTTTTTTGTCCACTCATTAAGGATGATGTAGGTAAACGTCTTCTGTGTTTTAGCGTTATCCGCCTAATAAGCAGTATTGTAAATGAGTTATCAAAGACAACAGCAGAAAACCGGAATTGGTTTAACAAGTTTATTACCTTTTGGTACCGGGAGACATAATGTAGAATAGAAACTAGGTAAGCGAATGTGTAGCCGTGAATGACTAAATGTTTTAAGCAGAGACTACTGCTGCTACTGCTACTCCTCTTGATGTAGAAGTATTTTTATGTCTTTCATCCGACGGCCGATTCCAAATTTGTAGGGAAATATTCACCCTCACAACAGTCAGGGATCCGAAATTGCAAGTAACTTCGAAGGAGACTGTCCTATCTGCAGGTGTATAATATCAGGTCTATTGTACTGCCAGTTTGTGAAGGCTTTCTGGACGCTCTCTGGTAGGGCCTTTCGATTACGGCAGTATCTCTGCAAAAACCGGAAGATAGATAGATAATGAACAGAATGATAGATAGATAGATAGATAGATAGATAGATAGATACAGGCTGATAGATAGATAGATAGATAGATAGATAGATAGATAGATAGATAATGAGAATTCATTGTAAACTTTTTTTCTTTCTCTCGTTCTCTCACTCTCAAATAAATTAGGTAACTTCCCTCCGTGTGCCCTCAGCCTAACGCCTATACTTCTGATACTAACTGAAATGGGCGTAGGGGATGCACATGCACTCCAATCAACCTTTGTCACCCACTTCTCTTAATGGGTCTTTTAGTCCTCATGTATATGAGCGAGCTTGCCTAGGTACCCCAGGTCTCTGATCGTTACGATGTCTCTGAAACAAGGAGAAGTTCTATTGACCATGATCTCTAGACAGACGAGACACGTACGCGCCTGAATCTTTCTTGGGTTATTTGCACCCGCGTTAAGGGGGTGCTCGAGGTAAACGTTTTATCCTGTTTTGGCGTTATCATCCTGATAGTCAAGGATCCAAACCTACGAGTAAATTCGAAGGGACCCATCCTATTAGCAGGTGTATATTGTATTGCCATTTTGTGAATGTTTTTTGGGGCCGTGCGATAGTCTCTTGTGACCCTCTCGATGTCATGATGAAGGGTACTGTTACGGAAATATCACCCAGCATATTTATGCATGAATCTTGAACGGGTGTTGGTTTTCACTTCCTACCAGTCATCCACCAAACCATCCACCAAACCATCCACCAAACCATACAAAACAAATATGAAAGCGATTAAATTCTAAACGGACAAAACTAGCAAACCTCACCTCCAAAAAAGTAGACCCCAGTAATAACATCTATTATACTAATGTAAGAGGTCTACGTTCCAACGTTCCAACTTTCCAGAAGTGGAATTCCTTCTTCATTCTAAACCTGACCACCTGTTCCTGTCAGAAACGGGTGTAAATGCCCCATTGCATGAGCTCAAAATCGCGGGCTACACACCTATTATAACAAAATACGACCGCCTAAATTGTCATGGTCACGAACTCGGTTCCTACATCAAAGGAGTGTTTCCGTGTGGCACGGACACAAAAAAAAAATGGTGGACAGTGATCTTACGTATGTGTTTCCGCGTGGCACTTATCCAAAGTTCTACATTCGTATCGTCCTCAGGATGAAGGGTAGGTAATATTCGATTGAATAGCAAAGAGAATTGATAATATCCTCACCGAATTTCCCTAGGCCAACAGCTTTCACATATCCGGTAACTTCAATGTTCACCACAAAGAGTCGTTAATCCACTCTAACAAAAGCGATGAGCAAGGTAGATATTGCAGAGACTTCATTTACGAACCCACCCGAGTCCTGCAGGTGAAAAAAAAAGTCATAGTTAATCCAACACTTATATTATCCTTATCTTGAAATTTCCGAGGGAAAATAAATGCTGGAATGGTGAACTAAATGAATCCGACCGCAACCAGGCGTTCACTGTTTTTCTCAAGAATTCTTCATTTCCCGTTTATTCCTTTATGAAGTAAAATGAAAACTTTAGAAGATGGTGGAATAATCAGTCTCCTTACACCAGATTGGGACGCTGTTTAGCGAGAAGAAAGCGAGTACGTTAGCAAAAAACGGGTTTTGCTTTTAATGCGCTAAAAGATTTGTATGCGTGTATTTCATCCAAAGGCCGAAGAATAGAATGAAGCGCCACCCTAAGAGTTAATGGTTAATAGCATGTCGTCTGATCTTTACTGTTGCTTCCTATAAATTCGGCACTGAATAACCCAAGGGGTGACATGCAATAAAAATCAAATGTTTTTGGATGCAATGTGGATTTTTTTTTTTTAAATATATTATGCTTTATTTTCCATCATTCTGCTACACAAGTTTCCGATCTCGCGACCTTCAACAGGGAATAAGTGGATATTTCCACATATTATTAAAAGGAATAAATTTTTCTTATGATTTTCGATGTTAAATATTCTTGATATTAGACATTCTCTTTTTTGTGTGTTAGTGACCCATATAACCCCAATTTAATGCCATAAGGTTGATGTTATAAAACCTCCTTCCCTTTACGGCTAATAACTCCTACCCTCCCCTAACCCATACTTCGTGCCTTTCGTCTGACTGAAATACTGAAATAGATAAATTCTGTATCAGTTTTTCGACGGTTGCTACAGTTACATCTTTAATTCTGAGACGAATTTAGTCTATACACTGGGGTTGAATAAGACTGATGAAGTTTTCGTCGAGTGAAAGATCTATCCTCCATATGAGGTAATTTTGGATTTTGTTATGTAAAAATCTATCTATCTTTCTTTCTCTCTCTCTCTCTCTCTCTCTCTCTCTCTCTATATATATATATATATATATATATATATATATATATATATATATATATATATATATATATATATATATATATATATCCGACCCCTATACCTCATTCTATACCTCAGGATTTGTGAAGTAGAATTCAGCTCCAAAAGATGAAAATAATTCCCTTGATCTTCAAAGAAAACTTCCTCTAAACCATTTCATCATGAAACAAAAACAGTTTAGAAGAATTAAGGCGATTTTATTAATTATCCTGGTGTTAAGGTTACCCGGCAATGTCCGTCAGGAAACAACAACTAAATAGGTTTAACTGGCGGATTATCAGCTCCATCACAAAAAATCTTAATCCCTTCCTAAACACAAAACTATCCCTATTAAATATATTAAGTCAGCTTCATTTAGTCTGGCAAAAGACCGCAAATATGGAGCACCCAGTTTAAATGCTTTTCAAGACTAGTTCGCTAAGGCAAGTCAGTCTCATTGTGATTGGGTGTAATAACTACTTGTTACTCATCTAAGTACTGACCACGCTCGATGTTGCTTAACTTCGGTCATCGTGTATTCCTTTGGTAGGAATGTTTACAGCCATATCACATTGAAACATGTTACGAATTTCCAATACATTTATACTAGACATAAAATAGTCGCATTCTGTCAGTAACACAAACATTAATTCAAGACAACCGAAAATCTCAGACATATAACCATATCATATTGAAACAACAGTTCTCGTACAATCGCCGAAGGTAAGCAATATTGAGCCTGGTCAGCAGCTAGATGGGTGAACATTCAAGCTTACAACACTTGGCATTTCCAAGTGGTCTCAAATCTAGGTACTGACCAGGCTCGATATTGCTTAACTTCGGTCATCGCGCATTCTCAGACATATAGCCATATTAAAAACTACAGTTCTCGTAGAATCACCGAAGGTAAGCAATATTGAGCCTGGTCAGCAGCTTGATGGGTGAAATCCAAGCTTACAACATTTGGTATTTTGTGAAATACAAACTTACAACACTTGGTAATTGTATTAGGATTAGCATATTGTACAAAATATATGCGTAATGCCAGGATAAAAACGTAAAATCTGTATATGACAAAATCAAAAAGGAGAACTTAGGCTTTTGATAAAAGTCTGAACACGGTATCTGACCAAAAGGTCTTACTGCAGCAAGATACATTTGCAGAGGCCAATAATGATTATTGCGGAGTCTATCAAGATAAAAATTATGAAACTCAGTCTGTTTCTTCGATTATTTCGAAGGCATTTGACAGGATTTGGCATACTGGTCTTCTTCACAAGATGAACAACAGTTATGAAATTTCTAGATGATTTTTTTTTAAGTGATTCAATTTTTCTTATCAAATTGTGAAATGAAAATTGTCTTGAAAGGCCACTCTTCTAGATCTTGTATTAATGCGGGTGACGCCAAGGACTCTATCCTTGGACCTACGTTGTAAATAGTGTACATGATACCTCATCTCAGAAATATAGACAGATACTTAAAGGCCGAAACATTGTAATAAATAGGACAACAAAGATGAGGACAATAGTCCGAATAATGTAAATAGTGTACATAATACCTCATCTCAGAAATATAGACAGATACTGAAAGGCCGAAACATTGTAATAAATATGACAACAAAGATGAGGACAATAGTCCGAATAATGTAAATAGTGTACATAATACCTCATCTCAGAAATATAGACAGATACTGAAAGGCCGAAACGTTGTAATAAATATGGCAACAAAGATGAGGACAATAGTCCGAATAATGTAAATAGTGTACATAATACCTCATCTCAGAAATATAGACAGATACTGAAAGGCCGAAACATTGTAATAAATATGACAACAAAGATGAGGACAATAGTCCGAATAATCTAAATAGTGTACATAATATCTCATCTCAGAAATATAGACAGATACTGAAAGGCCGAAACGTTGGGATAAATATGGCAACAAAGATGAGGACAATAGTCTGAATAATGTAAATAGTGTATATAATACCTCATCTCAGAAATATAGACAGATACTGAAAGGCCGAAACATTGTAATAAATATGACAACAAAGATGAGGACAATAGTCCGAATAATGTAAATAGTGTACATAATACCTCATCTCAGAAATATAGACAGATACTGAAAGGCCGAAACATTGTAATAAATATGACAACAAAGATGAGGACAATAGTCCGAATAATGTAAATAGTGTACATAATACCTCATCTCAGAAATATAGACAGATACTGAAAGGCCGAAACATTGTAATAAATATGACAACAAAGATGAGGACAATAGTCCGAATAATGTAAATAGTGTACATAATATCTCATCTCAGAAATATAGACAGATACTGAAAGGCCGAAACGTTGGGATAAATATGGCAACAAAGATGAGGACAATAGTCTGAATAATGTAAATAGTGTATATAATACCTCATCTCAGAAATATAGATAGATACTGAAAGGCCGAAACATTGTAATAAATATGACAACAAAGATGAGGACAATAGTCCGAATAATGTAAATAGTGTACATAATACCTCATCTCAGAAATATAGACAGATACTGAAAGGCCGAAACATTGTAATAAATATGACAACAAAGATGAGGACAATAGTCCGAATAATGTAAATAGTGTACATAATACCTCATCTCAGAAATATAGACAGATACTGAAAGGCCGAAACGTTGGGATAAATATGGCAACAAAGATGAGGACAATAGTCTGAATAATGTAAATAGTGTATATAATACATGTCTCAGAAATATAGACAGATACGTTCTTATCAAATTGTGAAATGAAAGTTATCTTAAATGGCCACTCTTCTAGATTTTCTTGCATTAATGCAGGTGTTGCCAAGGGCTCCATTCTTGTATCTACGTTGTTCCTAATTTTCCTAAACAACTAGCGGAGACTTACCTCAGCATCCAAAAGGGCCAGGGCCACGTATATATTTTGTAATGGAGTGTATATATATATTTATATATATATGAGAATAGAATATATAAAAAAAATTATATATCAGGACAATGTGAGGCAATTGAATGACGCTGGGGTAGACTGTTCTAGTTCCACTTGCCATGTCTAATGGATATCAGTTATCAGTTATCTCTTGTTAATTCCCCTCTTCATCTTCTCCAATGCCTTAACCAAGTCATGAATTCACTCATTGGGTCCTGTTGCTGGATCTAACTAATGCCTTTATCTACTGTGCCATGTGTCCTTGAGGAACAGTCTACTCCAGCGTGCGAAATAAAGGGTTCAGTTCGACGTTCCAGCCACCTGAAGAAGTCCGGTGCGTACAACGGGCGAAATGTTGTGATAAATATGGCTACATAGATGAGGACAGTAGTCCGAATAATGTAAATAGTGTATATAATACCTCATCTCAAAAATATAAACAGATACGTTTTTATCAAATCGTGAAATGAAAGTTGTCTTGAATGGCCACTCTTCTAGATTTTCTTGCATTAATGCAGGTGTCGCCAAAGGCTCTATCCTTGGACCTACGTTGTTCCTAATTTTCATTAACAACTGTAGCGGAGACTTACCTCAGCAACCCAAAAAGGCCAGAGTCACGTGTATATATATATTTATATATATATATGAGAATAGAATATATAAAAAAATCCTTCAGTCAGCCTATTAGCTTTCTGCCACAAGTGCTAGGGGTTCTAATCATCTCTGAAGTGGTTAAGAATCTTGCATCACAAGATCTCCTTTCAGATAAGCAATACAGTTTTCATTTTTTTAGGTTGACTTCTGATGTGTTAACAGTTATTGTTGAAAGAGTCTATTAAGCATCAGATAAGAATTGTAAAGCTCGCTGTTTCTTTTGGATTATCTCAAAAGCATTTGACAGGATTCGGCATACTGGTCTTCTTCACAACATGAACAATTATGGCATTTCTGGATAATTTTTTTATGTCATTCAATTTTTCTTATCAAATCGCAAAATGCATTAATGCAGATGTTCCTCTGGGCTCCGTCCTTGGATATACGTCGTTTCTAATTTTCATAAATGACCTTCCTGATGTCATCAGTTTTCAAGTCGGTATCAATGCTGATGACAGAACTAATTACATAATAGTAAGTTTGATCGATCCGATTTGGTCAAATTGGCAGCTGATTTCAAAAATGACCTACAATCTGTTGTTAAATGCAGCAAGGTATCGCTTGTTAATTTTAAGGCCTCCAAAACGAAACTGCTCACTTTTAAACGGCTGAGGGAACCCATTTTACTTTCCATCAGCATGGCTGATGCTAACCAGCAGGAAAGTGACTCATTGCGCATTCTCGAACTAAAGTTGTCGGCTGTCATGAAGTGGAAAGACTATAATGAATCAATTGCTAAGTCTGCAGCTCAGAAAGTTGGTTTACTATGTCATTCCTGACAATTTTTCTCGACAGAATCTATCTTATATATTTATAAATCTATCATTTATCCTTGCTTTGAATATTGCTGCTACATCTGGTTTTGTGTTCCTGCTCTATACTTCAAGATTCTTGATGAAATCCAAAGAATCTATGTTACCTATTTATAAGTCTACGATTCGTTCCTGCCTTAAATATTGCTGCCACATATGATATGGTGCTCCAGATGTATATTCAGCGATTCTTGATAAAATAGCAGAATCTGCAATGTTATTGGTCCTGACCTGGCATCTCGCTTTCAGTTTCATTCGCACCGCCGTAATGGAGGTTCCCTGTGCCATTTCTATAGTTTCATGGAAACCTTTCTGATGAGTCTTTGGTATCTATATATTCTGAATTTAAGCGCAGTACTTGACTGGCGGTAAGGTCCCATCATTTTACAGTTGAAATGAGTAAAAGTAACCGTAAATGCTGTGTTTTTCCTATCGCACTTCTCACTCGTGAAACTCTCTTCCGGCTTCTTGTTTCCCAGTCAACTTTGATCTTCAAAAATTTAAATGAAATGTCTTCCGCCTTTTTAATTCTTGTTCTTTTATTGTCCTCTCTCCTTAAGGAGTTTTTTTCCCATATTCTCCAACTGATTGCTTTCTAGTGGCTTTATTGCCTTACTTGGGGTGAAATGATTTTCAAAATACTATAGTTTTTTATTAGTAGCGATATAACCACAGCGATTCGTCTGGCGACATCTCATAGCAGAATCCCAAAATGCATTTCTGTGTTTAGAGTGTTAGATTATTGTTCTCGATTTGTAGCATATCTTATATATCAGTATATTATAATAAAAAACGGATTCTTTTTTATGCGAGTGCGTGAAGGGACGGTGTGAATGTCGCTTGAGAACATGCGGGATGTTGACAACTAGAAACGTTTGAGCGCATCTGGTTCAAAACTGATGCCAAATGTATTATTTTTATACTAAGTTGTTTTGTTTTTTTGTTTTTTTGTTTTTTGTTTTTGTCTTAAGGCTCATGTTAGTTGTTGTTTAAAGACCAAAGTAAAGCAGGTAAAAAATCATAAATATCATGGAAGTGTTTTAACAGAAGACAGAAAGTGTGAAACCGAAATCCGAAGTCGCGTAGGGATAGAGAAAAATGCCTTCCAAAAACTAAGCAAAGTATTAAGAAACATGAAAAGTTCGTTAGAAGTAAAGAAAAGTTGTAGTGAATGAAAGCGTTGATTGAATCCAGTGACTTGACCAAATGTTTTGCAAGTTCAATACCTGGCTAAGAGACTTAGAGAGTTGATTTAAAGGGAGATAACTGAGGCATTCAGAAGAGGCATGGCACATGGAACTAGAACAATCTACCCCGGTGCACGAAATAAAGGGTTCAGTTCGAAATTCCACTCACCTGAAGTAGGCCAGAGTGTACAACGACCTAAACGTCTTGAACATAACACTAAAGGTTAGGACAGTGTAAAGAAAAGTCTACTTAACTGTTACGTACCATCAGCCCTTCTGTACAGAAATGAATGCTGGACAATTTCCTCAAAGATGAAGAAGACACTTAAAGCAACAGAAATGTGGTTCTATAGAAAGCTTCTAAGAATACCATGTGAGCAACGATGACATTTTAAGAAAAATAGAAAAAAAAGGACACTTTCTGGGATGGATAAGAAAAGAAGGCTTAGAAAATTTGATACTCACAGGACATATTGAAGGAAAGCGGGAGAGAAAAGCAGCGCACGACCTACCTAACGAGCTTGTGTACATGGTCGGCAGAATAGGGATTAAGGAAGATATCTAAAAGTACAGGAAGAAGTGGAGAGACATGACTGCCAACGTCCTGAAGGGGCACGGCACATAGAAGAAGAAGATGGTTCGCTTGCCTAATATAAATGGCATAGTTCTGTTGCACATATTCTATTGGTCAGGGATGTCTGAATTTGTATTGATCGATACTACTCTTGGCGACCTTTTCCCTATTTCTAATAGGTACCTTTCCATAGAAGGCATGAAGATGATTCTACGATTAAAATTCTTAATCAGAAACTCTTCTCTTTCAATCCTCTCAGAGAATCTTCTCAGGCTAACGTGAAGAAGAAGATGAAGAAGAAGAAGAAGAAGAGGGAGAGTAAGCGGAGAGGAAAAAGAAAAGAAGAGGAGAGAAAAAAGAAAAGGAAGAGGAAGAAAAGGAGGAAGAAGAAAAAGAAGAAGAGGGAGATAACAGAAAAGGAAGAAGAAGAGGAAGAAGAAAAAGAAGAAGAAGGAGAAAAGAAAAGGAAGAAGAGGAAGAAGAAAAAGAAGAAGAGGGAGATAAAAGTAAAGGAAGAAGAAGAGGAAGAAGAAGAAAAAGAAGAATAGGGAGAAAAAGAAAAGGATGAAGAAAAAGAAGAGAAGTAGAGGAAGAAGAAAAATGAGGAAGAAAAAAGGGAAAGAAGAAAAAGAAAAAGAGGAAGAGGAAGAAGAAGAGGAAGAGAAAGAGGAAGAAGAGGAAGAAGAAGAGGTGGAAAAAGAAGAAAAAACAAAGCTAAGCCTACAAAAGAGGTTATTATCGCTTAGCATGAATGCAGGTTTTTTCAGTCGCTTTATCTTCCAGCTGTATAAAATGTTTGGCGTGTTAGATCGATAATAATAATAATGATAAGTACAATAGTCTTCTAAAATCAGTGTATAATAATGTCAGTGTCTCTTCTCAAAATTCTAGTTGGTTAAGAAGATTGTAAATTCAACGCGAATTAAGATTTTTTCCTGTCATACAAATGATCAAATTTGCTGTTAGCAAATCTTTAAGTCATTACAAAAATGGACATTCATACAATCATTATAATTAATCAAAAAAAAGTAAAGAAAAGAAAACGCTATGAGGAAAAGCAATTACCAAATTTTCTCTTACTGAATTCTGAATCAGCAAAGAATCGTTATTTATTAAACTCGACACACTTTAGTAAACGAGCCACATTTCACTATCAAGAGATTTACGATTGATCGGTTGTTTTTTGTGGTTTATCAACCCGTTCTGGATTATTAAAAACCGAAATCAATTTTGGATTATAAACATGATTTTTTTTTCTTTTTTGACAATCGAATATTCATTGACATTTTTTGATGATTCTTTCCATGTACAAGTTCTACTATTTAAAGCAGGAGAACTAGAAGAGAGGTTCATACCGAGGATATTTGTGCGAAAGTGAATGTAAAGAAACCGACTGGAATTGGAAATTGGCTCTTCAGTTTCTCATTTCGAAAGAAGAGATTGTGAGATCAGCATCCTAATAACTATATGATCATGGAAAAGAATCTTTTTTTAACTTTCAGTTGGAGATTATATTGTCTTTTATGAGAGAGAGTCTGCTGTTTTACTGTTGTGCAGATAGATAGATAGATAGATAGATAGATAGATAGATAGATAATGAACTGACTGAGATAGATTATTGACATTATTCGTACTATTGTCCTCATCTTTGTCGCCATATTTATTACAACGTTTGCGCCGTTGTACGCTCCGGCCTTCTTCAGATGGTTGCAATGTCGAACTTAACCCTTTATTTCGCTCACTGGAGTAGACTGTTCTAGTTCCACGTGTCATGTTTAAAGGATGTCAGTTATCAGTTATCTCCTGTTAATTTCCCTCTGAAAGTTCTCCACTGCCTTAACCGGGTATTGAACTCACACGTTTTGGGTCCTGTCACTGGATCTAACCAACGTCTTTATCTACTCTGCCATGTGTCCTTGAGAAAATATAGACAGATACTGACTGAGATAGATAGATAGATAGATAGATAGATAGATAGATAGATAGATAGATAGATAGATATTTTTATAACACATATTGGACTCTACTTTTGTTGTATATTGCTACTGGACTCAAATAAGTCGACGAACATTTTCATCATTAATTTATCATCGCCAATCATAGCCAACGATCGGAAGCTCAGAAAGGATTGAAATAAAATTCAGATAAAATTTTATTCCAGGATCATTTTCCAACTTATTCAAGGTGATCTTCGCCCTGTCTAACTCTCTAACTTTCTGTCCTGGAATAAGACGTAAGATTTCATTTTGAAGTCTCTTTTCAATCTTCTTTGTACTGTCCTAGAGACAACTCCTCTCTCACGTGCCAAACGTCTTATGAATTTAGCGGTATCTTTTCTAATTAATCTCTTTAGCTCTAAGTTGAAATGATGATCCTTATTACTGTTGTGACATCATAACCCAGTTTTCCTCTCTACTGTTCCCTCTTTTTGAAACTTATTCACCGTTATCCTGATGGTTCTTAAATAGACTTTGCTACATTACAAATGTTGGGACCATTACTGAAGCCCTAAATGATTTTTCCCTCACCATTGCTCAGTTGGGAAGACATAGTAGACACAAAAGAAATTTAACCTATTTTCTTTCTAGCTGAATAACCCAAAAGAGTTTTCAGTGATTCTTACAAGAAATCATGTCATGATGGCTAAACGTCCTACCCGAAAAACTGGAAGTAAAAAATTCAGGGCTTTTTTTTTTTTTAGATATTAAGCATTTTGTTGGATGGGCAACTATGCTGTTGAATGATTCGGAGAATTTTGCAGTTACACCCGATATATATATATACACACACACACACACACACACACACACACACACATATATATATATATATATATATATATATAGCAAGACTCTTCGCTAAAGCGAATCGAGTGCTCTCAGTCACTGTGTGTTTATCTAAAAATAAAGACGCTTAAAATTCACCTTCGTCCCTGCCGTGCACTGACGGCTTAGTGGTAGAATCTCCGACTGACGCCAATTCAGTAGTCGGGTTTCGATCCTACCTAAAGAGCTGTGATACAGAGAAACAGTCTGTCTGTGGATGACAATATATATATACATATATATATATATGTGTGTGTGTGTGTGTTTTATGGATACAAAGTAAATGCGCTGTTTCTAATAAAGGTTATTAACAATATTCAGGCGGTAAATGTTGTTAATACTGTTTATTATAAACAGAGCATTTACTTCAATATTTCTATTTATAAAATGTCGTGTATATATATATATATATATATATATATATATATATATATATATATATATATATATATATATATATATATATATATATATATTATGAAATGGGCAAAATCCGACAATTATTTTAAGACATTTTTTATGTTTATACGTTCTTAAAACGTCTTAAAATAATTGTCGGAATTTGCCCATTTCACACACACACACACACACACACACATATATATATATATATATATATATATATATATATATATATATTTGAACAAACAAAACTGCATTTTCTTTTTACATTTATGGTAAACTTTTTGGGCAGCACCACATCAGAGGAATCGTTGTGTACCTAAATAGAATATGAACGAAATTCGTAAAGTGACCAACAGTCTAGATGAAAACAGAGAAGTAAGACTAAAATATGAATTATTATTAAAATAGAGGTAAAAAAAAAAAAAAAAAATGGTAGAAGAAAATGGCAAAAA
Organism: Acanthosepion lycidas; assembly: GCA_963932145.1. Taxonomy (NCBI): domain Eukaryota; kingdom Metazoa; phylum Mollusca; class Cephalopoda; order Sepiida; family Sepiidae; genus Acanthosepion; species Acanthosepion lycidas. Next base: position 96,800,006 of record OZ010592.1, on the reverse strand, counting down.
CCAGAATAAATCGTTCCTGTGTGTAAAAAAAAAGAAAGAAAAAAAACAAGCCTCCAAGTAAAGAAAGAGAATGAACAAGTTTATCTTTTTATTGACACAGAGACGGTCGATGTAATTTGATATAAACTGCCTCTAAAATACGCAGATGTTATGCCGACTATGCTTTGCCCAATATACATATATATTGAAGTAAAACAACATTGACCATTGTCTTTACGTCGATGGGTGATATCTTTTGGGAATACAAGATCCTGTAAGTTTCGGTGTGTAGTTGGTATAAGGAATAGGATGTACCTTTTACTCTTTTTCAGTAGGTACACCTCTACTTATCATCTCTCAGTTGCGTCTCTGTTCTTGGACAGAGTGCACTCAGGGGTTTCTCTGTCAAAGGACAGAGAGACAACTGAGAAAATTATACTGAACCGCTGCCCGAGGCCACGCCCTCACATTGCACCAGAGGGAGGGATCCGTTCTCGCGCCGAGGCCAGCGTAACAGACGGTTGCGGGGCTGAGGGGAGTTTTTGTTCCTATCCCAGACAGCTCGGGTCCCCACCTAAAAATAGATCTTGTGTCACATCTCGTCCTAGTAAATACCGGGTATAATGAATAGTGAGTTGAATTCTAGTCGAGTGCATTTACTTAAGGCTCAAATAACTTTAGAAAGACTGTGTATCCATCTCTTCGTGAATCCCTCCAGATATGGGTTAAATTGTAAACTAGGGATTTTGAGCCTTGGGTGGCAACCAGTCTACGAGAAGTATAATACTGAACTCGTAACCGTAAGTGCTTCTGGCGAAGCACACGATTATGCAGCTAATGAAACAGTTTTTTCCCACTGTAAAATAATGAAACGGTGCACTTCGTCAGACCCATTGTCAGGGGCTACAATACTATAATCCGAAGAGAAGATAAAGTCTACATCATCGGTTGCTAGTGAGCCATAATTGTTACATCAGTTTCCTTCTTCTAAATCAATGGCTCTCCGCATTTTAGGAATGAAAATGTGCTCGTGACTCAGCAAATTTTATTTTATAAAGAGTACATTTAGAAATTTAGAGAGGGTCAAAGGGAGATAACTGTGGATTCGAAGTCAGGACATTTTCATTGATAACTCTCTCCTCCAATTTGCGGACACTAGTTATTATATTCTTAAAACTTGTTATAATGCAAAAAATATCAATGATAAAATAGGACAATAATTATTTATAAGTATTTATACTGAGACTCATGCATGCAGTTACAAGGAATCCATAATAATATTCTAAATTTTGAAATCATATTTATTTTTGATCTGTTTCTAAATCTTTGATTGTCTTTCAATCATTCCGCTTCACCTGCTATCCTCTTTCGTTTCACCTGCTATTCTCTTCCACCTCACCTGCTAACCTCTTCTACCTCACCTGCTATCCTCTTCCGTCAAACCTGCTACCCTCTTTCGCCTCACCTGCTATCCTCTTTCGCCTCACCTGCTATCCTCTTCCGCCAAACCTGCTATTCTCTTCCGCCAAACCTGCTATCCTCATTCGTTTCAACTGCTACCCTCTTCCGCCTCACCTGCTATCCTCCTCTGCCTCACCTGTTATCAGCTCCACCTTACCTGCTATCCTCTTCCGCCTCACCTGCTATCCTCTTTTGCCTCACTTGCTATCTTCTTCGATCGCACCTGCTATCCTCTTCGACCGCACCTATGAGGCGCACCGCACTGTTTGTGAATCACTGTCCTAAATGAATACCTTAATGAACACAGCCAGTGAACCTTTTCAGAAGACTTTGGCATAGTGAAGGTAGGTGAAACATTATAAAGAAGTGAGAAAGATAGCTGACGAGTTTGTATTAAATATAGGCCCCCTCCCCTTTATACGCCTGAGGGACGAAACACGTTGCACGAAATCCTTTTCCTGCAAGGAAGAACAAAGAGCAGTGATCCGAATCTGAAGAGACCATAGATAACTCAAAGGTTCACCATTACCATCTATCGAACGGGCTGAATCTTCACATAAATGGCAGAGTTTGACGGGCGTCTTGCCCCTTTTCCGTGCGTCACCCTTGTCCGGTTACTTTTAAACCTCTCGATCTTCTGTGTAGTAGTGCACTCTAACGGTATTCTATTAAAAGTATCTCGTGAATTTCAGTCCTTGACTCAACAGAGAAATTGAAGCACTCCTCTTTGTTCCTTCTTGGTGCACACTGATAGCGGAAAGGCCATGTATACACTGTAAAAACTGGAAGAAAACTGGCGCTATCAAGCTCAAATTTTGATCACGTTACCACAATATTACCAACAACAAGTACGCATGAGCAGAAGGCAATTTGACAAAAAAATGTTTTAACTTACCTTCGTAAATTCTAGTCGTCTGAGGATCACTGGAGCGTGAAACCCGATTAACTACTCTAGTTTGGTTAAGTCTTGACATTATGAAGTTTTTTCTTTTTTTTTCTCTCTCTCTCTCTCTCTCTGTTTAGATAATCTGGGCGTTGTCCACTTTGCTGAGTAGGTAGGCGTTTCCTTTTGATCTTTCTTTTCTTTGTAGTTTCCTTGTTCGCGATTTTTTCTTTAATGTCTTAGGACGTCTGCTGACAAGTTGTCTGTTGGTCATATCAACATACTTATATATTTTCTTTAGGATATATATATATATATATATATATATATATATATATTTGAAAATATTTTTCAAGGTACAAAATCTAATAACAGAAATAAAAGTGTGAAGCTTGATATTACTAGACATTTCCAAAAGCGAAGGAACCGGCTTCGCTCCCGCTCGTCATCAGGCCTCTACGGGAGATTTAACTTAAATTAAAACACTAGAAAATGTGCAATGAGAAGGAAAAGGGAAGGAAAAAAAATGAACACAATGAGCTAGAGACAGATAACAGCGAAACCCAACAAATATTCACGCTGTTTACACAAGAAAGGTTTGCGGGACCCGATGTAAAGTGCCTCCAGCAACTTGAAGTGAAATAAATCGTGCGACCGGGACATACAGTGAACCAATCAGCAATTAAATTAGCAACACGCCCTCTGTTATTTAAGAGGTGCTCACATATGGCGGAACCATAGGTATTTGGGACACGTCCATTCAACGACAAGATGCGATTCCTGATCTTGGTGGGAACATGTTGTTTAATTGTCATGTCCAAGCGTTATATAATATATATATATATATATATATATATATATATATATATATATATATATATATATATATATATATATATATATATATATAAGTATACTTGTTTTTACTTTTGTATACACACATATACACACATATATATGTGTGTGTGTGTGTGTGTTTGAATGTTAAATTTCTGAGAATAATTCTCAAGCTAAGACAATTTGGATAAAAAAACAGTTGGAAAACATATTTCTTAGTTCTCGCCGTCGCGTTTCGCCAATCCGACTTAATGAAGGCAAATTTAAAAGCGAAATAATTTTTTAGTTATATGAAACTCAAATATAACAGGAATGCCTCCCGTGTAAGCCTCCCCTTCTGGGTGTTTTTGCCAAGGACACATTGCTCAGTGGATAAAGACGTTGGTTGGTTAGATCCAGCGACTAGACCCAAAGACTTGTGAGTTCAATACCAGGCCACAGAAGAGGTGAACCAGAACTTGGACAGTTGAGTTAAAGGTAAAAAAACTGAGACATCCGGTAGAGGCATGGCACGTGGAATTATAACAATCTACTCCGGTGGACTAAATAAAAGGTTCGGTTTGAAATTACAAATACCTAAAGAAGGCCGGAGCGTACAACGGCCGAAGCGTCATGAATATTGCACTGAAGATGAGGATAATGTAAGTAATGAATATATATATATATATATATATATATATATATATATAAAACAAATTTATATATGTATATATATATATATATATATTTGTTATATATATATATATATAACAAATATATGTATATATATATATATATATTTGTTATATATATATATATATATATATATATATATATATATATATATATATATATATATACATATATGTGCGTGCATATATATATATATATATATATATATATATAATAAATATATATATATATATATATATATATATATATATAATAAATATATATATATATATAGTTTGTTTACTCTTCTATCTATATTCAATTTGGTGGGTATATTTTTGGCTTCTTGGTTTATAATGTTTATTGTGTTCGTGTTTGTCTTCTTGTATAGTTGTGTAATTTTGTTGGTTAAGAGTTGATTGTAGGTTGTAGGTTCTATAGTATATATATATATATATATATATATATATATATATATATATATATATATATATATATATATATATGAACAATAAAAAATATTAAAAAATTAAAGTCTTCAGATACACTGTGTTGTATATTTATATTCCTTCGTTTTTATCATTTTTTCATTTAGATTCCTCGACTAGTTTCGGCCAACATGGCAATCATCAGTAGAAAAATAATTTTCTGCTTGCTGGTAGCAGTGAACTACTGAACTATATATATATATATATATATATATATATATATATATATATATATATATATATATATATATATATATATATATATATATATATAAAACAAATACGTTTAGGTAAAACTTTGGTAGGTTTTCCTGGCTCTTTAGGATTTGTTATATATATATATATATATATATATATATATATATATATTTATTAAAGACATTTTTATGTTTAACGTTCTTTTTATAGATAAAAACATAAAAATGTCTTTAATAAATAAATTGTCGGACTTTGTCCATTTCGTAATATATATATATATATATATATATATGATTCAGGATTTATTTTATTTATTCCCGATCTACTTAGCATATTGAGCACTCTACGTTTTAGCTTTACTATTCGTTTGACGGTTTTTTTTGAGGTGGGGGTTCTTTGGACTAAAGACTTAAGGCACTGGACGATTTGTTTCGCTCTGTTCAAATGTTTTTAGTTCTTTCTTTTTTTTTCTCGGGTACCGAATTGTTTTCACATATCTACAAGTTGGGCTATCCGAATCTATCTGGAACAATAGAAAAAAAATGACAACAAAAGAACCAACAAGAAGACAAGAGACAGACGAAAAGAATAAAACTTTCCTATACAAAAAACTAAAATGACTAATGCCTCTAGAAACTGGACCCGGGCAAAACAGTAATACTAAAAACTAAGCAGGGATTCAAATCTCAACCGTTGCTGACTTTCGAAATTCGAAGTAATCATTTGGATCTAAGTACTGTTTATTTTGTTAATACATACATACATCTATATATATTATATATATATTGTTAACACACACACACACACACATATATATATATATATATATATATATATATATATATATATATATATATATATATATATATATATATGGGTAAGCTCACCTTTTGATGGAAATGAAAAGAAAATTACAAATTGAATTCGACCTATGAGGATATATTTGCTGTGTTCATCCATCATCGAATTTTTGAAAATAACCAATATCTATTTATGAAAGAAGAAAAGCAAAATGTCGGTTTACTGACAGCCTTTCCGGATAAAAAGGATGCTTCTGAAAACAAAAGACATTTCCTGGCAGAACTGATATAGTTCGATTAATCACCAGCCTGAAGAAGAAAAAAGTAGTAACATGAAACAAATTCGTTACAAACCTTTCTTTTTCAATTATCCGTACAGCTTTTTTTCCGTCTATTCTCATTTGACTGATGTTCTTTACTTTAGTTTCATCCGATGTAATGTTTAAAATAATCATCTAATCGATATCCCAATTTAAGTATGTTTATCTTGGATTTATATATATATATATATATATATATATATATATATATATATATATATATATATATATATATATATATATATATATATATAGGGTGTCCATAAAGTTCGTGTGCGCTTTAAAAAATTTATAACTTTATTTGTATTTGCGATAGAAATAATCTGTACAAAATGTTATAAAGTTTAAGGTACCTAGTTCCAAGTTTAGTTATTAAATAATTCTTTAACACAAAATTTCCAACAATTTTTAGATAAGTAAAAAATATTTATTTTTTTCCAGAATCAATTTGATCCATGGTTTCAACTGAGGAAAAAGTAAACTGTGTCCTTTGGTTGGCTGAACTGAAATCTACTATTGCTGTACAAAGAAAGTTTAGAATTGAATACAATAAAGAACCACCTCATAGGAAAACTATTGCTAAATGGATGGAAAAATCTAAAGAGACAGGCTCCGTCCATGATAAGCCATGGTCTGGAAGGCCATGGATTAACGACAAAAGTGTTGCATCCATGTATTGAACACTTTTTAAGGCTACTGTTTCCTGGTCTGACTCAACTCTTAATATTAACCTTTTAAGTATATATATATATATATATATATATATATATATATATATATATATATATATATATATATATATATAAAAATAAAAAAAAAGACATTTTTATGTTTATACATTCTTTTTATAGATACAAATATTTGAGTAAATGCTCTTTTTTTTTATTAATAAACAGTATTGATAACATTTACCGGGCTGGATATCTTAGAAATTTCCATAGAAAATATTCGTTCTCCGACAAAAATCGAACCTGCTTCCTATACGGAACCGTCATTTAGCCTGACGTGCCTTAACCGATCGAGTCACGGAGGATCGGTCGATTAGCAAGGGCGATTTTACTGTTTTTAAACTACAATCTTCCATGAATCTCTTACGCACATTTGTATCTGCTCAAAGCGCATCCAAAAGTAAACAAATGACGTATTTAATCTTAAATTTAGGGTGAGTGAAAACATTGAGATTTATAAAATCTGTATTATTAAATCTTAAAATTTTAATCTAATTTTTCATATAAAATATTCGTCCTCGGAGGACGAATAATTTCTATGAAAATTTCTCGGACATTCAGGCCGATAAATGTTATTAATACTGTTCATAATGCGTCATTTTTTTTTAGTTCTTGGAAAAGGTGTCCCACGATAATTCGATCTTACTTTATATGAGATAAGGGTAAAAAATCAAAATACTCCAGAAGCTTTATTTTTCAATTTGCTAATAATGTAATTTCTTAACTCTTATGTATTGGAACGCATTTAACATTTGGTGGCTACAACATAACATGCAACCTTAGAAATAAACAAAAACAATTTCTAGAAGGCTCCAGAATGTTTTAAAAAGCTCCACAAATTATTAGTATTACTATACATATACGATTCTAGAAATTTTGTGTTGGGGACGCATTTCATCGAATTATGAGACAGAAAATCAAATATTTTACAAATAAATGACCGTAAAACACACACACAGATATATATATATATATATATATATATATATATATATATATATATATACCTCTACACTCTCCTATATATATATATATATATATATATATATATATATATATATATAGGAGATATATATATACATACACAGGTATAGGGTTGGTGTATACGGAATAAATTCCAATAACCAAAAATACTATTCTTAAAAGAGTACTCAATACAGAGTAGAACAAATATAATGTATTCGAAAATTATAAAATAAATATGTTATAAAACCACTACAAATGGAGACATTTTGTTTCAACACTTTTTGTGTCTTATCAAGTGATGGTGATAAACTCTTTATTCTGCATACATCGTCTTTTGATAAGAAACCAGAAATGTTGAAACAAAATGGATATTTTTGTAGTGATTTTATAGCATATTTATGTTATAATTTTCGAATAAATAATATATATAATATTATAACGAAAATTTATACAAATAATTAAATAGCAATATTAATGTGATTAATGACGAAATCACTTCGCTAATAAGAATTATTCTTAAAACATCTTTCGGTCTACACATATTTCGTCTCAGTGTTTACCTATGTATGAAAATATTGCACCTTGAAAACGAGAATTTGAAATTGTCGAAAGTACTTAGCATGTATTTGCCATCTGACAACAACTCGAATATAAGCATCTCATTATTCAAGGAATTGATAGTAAGTTAATGACTCATCAGTGGCTACGCAGTGCAGGGTTGAAAGCTGAAACTGAAGGTTTTATCCTTGCTGCACAGGACCAATGCTTGCTAACTAGGAATAGCACATATACTAAAATATCGTGTTAGCCCAAAACGCAGATTCTGTGATAAATATTCAGAAACGATTGATCATCTTGTATCAGGTTATCAGGTTGCACGATATTGGCACCCACTGAATATAAAACCCGGCATGACAGAGTGGGCACTGGAAAATCTGCAACTTCTACTGGAAGGAAACTAAAAGAAACTGGTATGAAAACCACCCAGACCCGGTTACGGAGATAAGACCTGTCACAATTCTATGGGACTACACAATACACACTGACAGAACAATCAAAGCCAACCCCCAGATATTATTATTAAAGACCACAAACAAAAAAAGTGCCTCCTTATTGATATGGCAGTCCCTGCTGACTGCAATGTATCTTTGAAGATATTCAAAAAGCTGTCAAAATAGAAGGACCTTGAAACAGAAATCTCAAATATGTTGCACATGGGAACATCAACAATCCCTGTTGTAGTTGGAGCCCTAGGATTGGTTGGAAAAAATTCCAGTACACTAATTGAAGGGATTCCTGGAAGTCCATGCCTCAAAGAAATACAAAAAATTGTTCTGACAAGTACAACCACACTTGTCGAAGGGCTTTATCTATGTCATTTTTTTTTTTTTGTCAGTGGAAAGTGTCATGATGCCATTTCTAACCTTAGGTCCGCGGGCGGGACCCGAAAAAGAAATGTGTAAACGCCAGAAATCAAAGAAAATAATAATAATAATAATAATAATAATAATAATAATAATATATCCATAATAAATATCTTATTCAGTTGCACAAATTTGCTTATCATTTTGATGACTTTAACCGGTTGTCAATTTTCATTTTTCTTTTTCTTTCTTTTCTCAGCTGCATCTCTGTCCGCGGATAGAAATATAACTGAAATGCTATCCCGCCCGAGATAAAGACGCAACTGAGAGGTGATTTCACTGTCCGGCGTTTTGGTGTATTTGTTTAATAAAGCCTAGCTGTTATATATGCAATAATAAAATGAATGTCAATTTAATGCGTCCTATCCATGATAAACATTCCGATTTAAATATGAAATGATTTCTTTAACGTCGATGAAAACGACATAGATTTAGTGATTGATGTTAAATGTACATTATACAACATTTGCAATAATAAAGGAAAAAATAGTAACAATGGTAACTAAGCATGTGACAGATAAGGACGATTTATTTTTAAACCTATCTCAAGTTAAAAAAAAAAGAAAAAATGTTTTCAGGTCAGAAAATAACGTGGGGTTACTTTGAGATTTTGTTCTTTTAATTTATCGTATCAGTGAGTGTATACTGATCTGTTTAATCTCTAATAATGCACTCATTTCATATACATATATATAATTTTCTTGATTAACCATTTAATCGCCAATTACTTACCATTGCCTGAAGAAGTGCAATCAAAGTATTGAAACATGAAAGCTTTTGTGTAACGATTTCAACATGTTTTTATTATAATCTCTTATAATAAAAATATAATAATAATACTTTGATCGACTTTGTATTGAGCACTTTTTTAAAATTAAATCCTACGAACAGTGGAATTTTTCTGGCGTGCAGTACGACGATGTCCTAGAGGTAAGATATCGGACAGATGTCAAATCAGTTGGGTTTCGATTCCGGTTTGAAGCAATCGGACGTCTAGCCACACCGAGGATCTGTGATACAGCGAAACAGTACATCTCTGAATGACTTAATATATATATATATATATATATATATATATATATATATATATATATATAATTAAACTGTAAAAACAGACAATATGTATTAAGGAAAAAGACAATGGGAAAACTCTAGTTTTAGTCGACGCGTTTCGTCCATATTGTACTTTTTTTTTTTGACATAATTTTTTAATTGACCATATGAATATAAAATATTAGGTTGGTGCAAAAATAATTTCCTTTATCTCAAATAGTAACATATGTTAGAAAACGAAATTATTTTTGCACCAACCTAATAGATTGTAGAGGGCTTCGAAAATGTGAATTTTTTGTTTATTTTCGTGGTGTAGCATATTGATGTTGTCAACAAGTATTCTCCTGTATTGTAAAGGTGGACAGGAATGGGTTTTTAGATGTTGTGTAATACAGCATTCATCCGACAAATGAAGTGTGAGACGTCTTGATAATGTTGTAGCAATCAAACCAATATATGTACTTATTATTTTTTTTTTGTCAGAGATACAATCTCCCAAAGGATATTTAGACTGATATACAATCTTGGTATTTTCCAACACACACACACACACACACACACACACACACACACACATATATATATATATATATATATATATATATATATATATAATTCATCTAGTCTAGAAGAATCCTCAGAAGTCCGGATCCACTACCGCGAATCGAACCGGAACCCTTACGATATGACGCAAGCGTCATACCCACTGGACCAACGGTTACAAACCAGACTCAATATAGCGCCAGCTCTTCACAAATCCGAGTCTACATAGACTAACGGACTGAGCTTCCATGAGTCACGACTCTCTGTCTCTCTCTGTCTCTCTCTGTTTCTCTCTCTCTCTCTCTCTATCTATCTATCTATATATATATATATTGTGTGTATTTAGGCAGCATTTTTTCATTCATACATGTTTCATTAAGTAATATAGACAAGTGCTGTCTATTTTATGTAAATTCTTTTCATATCATCTGATAAGCTTAATAACATTATCATTAAATGAAGAAAGAAAATCACAATATTGATATATGTTTTTTAATCCAATCTAAGCTTTCAGCTTACTTAAGACATTATCAAAGATAACAATTACTGTACAATATATTAACCAATACACGGACAAGAATGTGATGATAGTCTGTTTCTGTTTACATGGATGATTTCCAAGCAACGATAAATACGTGCATATAAGACGCTGGAAGCGAAAATCGCACCGCAGCTCATGATGTCACATATGACCAAGCGACGGTGAATTCGAGAAGTAATAAGTATGGGAAGCCTTTGGTATATACCAATTGATTCTGTTACCAATTACAGACATTTAAGAATATTTATGAAGATTTCATAGTTTATTTTGTTCGGGTTAGGTTTCAACTGTTTTATGTATATAGCTTCAAGAATTTTTAGTTTTTGTTTATTGTTTTCATGTTTAAGTATAATTGTGTTTTCAACAAGGATTTTCCGGAATTGTGTACGCGGACAGGCATCTTGTTTTAAATGCCTAAAAATGTTAGAGTTATCATTCAGATGTAGTGTCAAGCGTCGTGAAAGTGAGTTTGTAGTGTCACCAACATAAATATTATTTAATCTGTTGGAGACACAATCTTCTAAAGGGCACTTGAATTTGTAAACTACGTTGGTTTTTTGCAAATCACTAACGGGGAGTGGGTGGGGGAGAATCATTGCGAATAATTAAGTTGGATATTCTAGATTTAGTGTATTATATGATTAAGTTAATGTTTTGTTAGGATCTTTTGTAAATATATTAATATTTATTAATTTTTTAGTATATTTTCATCTTGTTTATAATTAGTATGCATTTGATTACGATATAGGAGATTAATATATTTGAGATTAATATGTTTGAGATTAGTAGAAGCAGTATTATGTACTATTTGCTTAGTATTGAGATTTCTAAGAAAGTATCTTATTCGTTCATCAACTATATAGTTTGAAAAGCTATTATTAATAAGTGTTTGCTTTATAAAATATTGTATATATATATATATATATATGTGTGTGTGTGTGTGTGTTTTGGAAAATACCAAGATTGTATATCAGTCTAAATATCTAAATCTCTGAGCCTCTTTTCGAATTTTCTTGTTGTTAAAGACCATAAAATTTTTCGTTCATCTAACTCTATTAATCTAAAATCTGTTCGCCGTACTGGAAAACTGACTCACATTAAAAAGAAATCATATGTTCATGGTTCAAGTTTCATTTGAAACAAATCTAGATAAAAATTTGTTCTAAATGTCAAGTATTTGGGGGGTTGCACTCTTGGTTAAGATTAAATTTGTGTCTGTTAATTCGTAACTAACTTTGCCTCACTTTTTGGTACTTCTGTGTCTTAAGAAAAAGCCAACGTTACAATATTCTGAAATAGCGTCAACAAGTTCGGGCGCCATATTTCTTTCTTCTCGCTATGCCTTCTGTTGCTTCTGTGGTCACTTTTCTGCCTATCATTTTTTTATCTCGTAATTAATTCCAAAATCTGGATTCATCCATTCTTTAGTTCGAGAAGAGAAAACTAATTCTAAATTTATCCTTTAGAATAGAAGAAAGAAATAAAAGGCTACAAAAAAGGCGGGAAGTTAACAAGTTGAAAAGAAAAGATAATGGTATTAATGGCAGTCATGTGGAGAGAATGGAAATTGATAGAAAGCAAACACAGAAGAGGAAGAAAAAGTGAAATAAAAGCAACAAATGAACAATGGATGTTAAGATAATAATCTGAAAGAATAACAAAGAGAGGGTCAAGAGATTGAGGAAAAGAAAAAAAAGATCGGAATGTTAATAATAAAAAGAAAGAAAGAAAGAAGCATGTCAGTCATGATAAGTATAAAAATAAGAAAGAAAGAAAGAAAGAGAAAAGAAGAGAAGAAAGAAAGAAAGAAGCGTATCAATCATCATAATAAATAGAAAAACAAGAAGAAAGAAATAACGAAAGAAAAAAGTGTGTAAATTATCATAATATATAAGAAGAAGAAAGAGAAGGCAAGAAAAGGCAAGAGAAGAAAGAAAGAAAGAAAGTAAGAGAAGCGAAGAAAGAAAGAAAGAAAGAAAAAAACAAAGAAAGAAAGGAAGAAAGAGAAAACAAGAGAAGAGAAGGAGATGAAAGAAAGAAAGAAAAGAAGTAGAAAGACATAAATAAAAAGGAAAGAAAGAAAGAAAGAAAATAAGTAGAAAGAAAGAAATAAAGAAAGAAGGATATAAAGAAGGAAAGAAAGAAAGAAGAGATAAGCGTTAAACAATTGAGGTAAATGGTTATAAAACTTGAGCCAAACGAATTGCAATCATAATGGTCAATCATCGACGAAACAAAGATAGTAATGCGTAATGACATAACCAGGCCAGATCAATCGATCGATCAATCGATCGCTGTTTAAATGTTATAATTATGAAGTTATAATTTGGCGCTATAATGCAAACTAAAATCGACTGAATCGACTGCCTTGATTAGAAAGTCTAAAATGCTGGTTATTAATCAAAATTAAGCCAAGATTTGCTTCGCCTCTGATTGTGAATTAGACAAAGAAAAATTGGCTTTCAAATATTCACTAATTGGAAATTTTTATGAGTACATGTATTAAGCCTCTCTCTCTCTCTCTCTCTCTCTCTCTCCCTCTCTCTCTCTCTCATTCTCACTCTCTCACTCTCTGGTACGGACATTTTAGGATGTGAGCAATGATGAACCTTCATGATTTCCTTCCTCGCTTTAAGTAATGTCTGCATCTTTAGTAACTCGCTTTGTGGACCATGGTCAGACATCCCTTGACTCAAATTCATCAAGACAGTTTCTCGCAGTTTTCCACTTTTTCTGTTGCCTAAAATGTGACCCTGTAAGTGTTAAATTCTCGGGGCATTCTTCTTTTATTTTGACTTCAGCCTGATTGTCCAGCATTTACTGATATATAGAAGATAAGACATAACATAGATCAGCTTTCTTCGATTCAAAAGACATTCGTCAATAAACCAAATCTCTGTCACTTCATGCTGCTTCTTTCATTTCTTCATCTGTGAAGAGATTCTTCAGCAGTCACTGTCACATGCGACATTGCAGACCAGCTATCTTTACTTTGGTTCTAAGAACATCAGCTATTATCTGGGTGAACTTGACGGGACATGATATTGTTGACCGGTGATTCTCCGGCATGTAATATTGTAATTTATTCATTTACATTAATTATAATATGTTTAATAACTTTCTATTCCTTTATCTCAAGCCACAGGCAAAAGACTTGTCATAGATTGTATCAAACAACAAACAAAGAAAACTTAAAGTAAAAACAACTTAGAAAATTTTATCTGAATTTTTAAGATGGGGAAATAAATATTATACAGTGATCTACTCGGACTTCAGCGAAGAAGACACTCATTGGCATGAGGAAAATATAATGATGCCGCTAAGGAAAACTATTTTGTTTTTTAGTCAAGTAACTGCGATCTTAATATCTACTTCCAAAGAACTTCTAAAGATGCGTGATTCTATCTCAAATACGAGATGAGCGGCAAGGGTTCTAATCAAGTAACATAAATTCTCCGGCTACGGCAATTTCTTCTTCATTATCAAGTCTTTCTTATTAGGTAGGTCAATGAAGGTTGTTATTTATGGTCAGTTCTCTGAAGCATATCAGACCAACATCACACAATGACTCCTACTCTTTCTAATTTATATTAACAGTCTGCCTAAGAACATTCTCAGATCATTAGTCAAAATATATAGAAACGATACGACCGATTAGAATTGACATCCAAATATCTAGATGATCAAATTCTGGCCATTGCTCCCTCCTTTGACTGAGCTTTCACAGCTCAACGAGGGAAGGAGTTGCTTCTATCATTCAATAGCCCCAAAATGAATCTAGCAACGTTTCATCACCACCAAGCAAATTGACACTTTTATCCCAATCCTCATAAATCCCTGTACACTCAACGAGGTTCCTTTCCTCGAATGTTTGTTGGTACTAAACCTCACAGCAGTCCATTACTTTTTAATCATTTCACCCCAAACAAGCCAATAAAACTAGTGAAATGCAAAAGATTACTGAATGTAGAAGAATAGGAGAAAAAGAAAACCATTATTAAGAACAATAAAAAGACAAGAATTAAGAAGACGATAGTATTTAAATTTTTGAAAGACAAATAAACCGGAAGAGAATCCCACAGCCTAGAAGTGAAATAGAAGAAACTATTAGCATAGAACTTACGGCTAGATCAAGATATTTAATCTGTAAACTTATTAAAATTATATGCAAAGTAAATTATATATTAGGTTGGTGCAAAAATAATGACGTCATAATGTCGTTCTTGACGTTAAAAATACGTCAAAAAACGACATTATTACGTCATTATTTTTGCACCAACCTAATACCACTTAAAATATTATGCTAGCAAGTCTCATCTCCAAAGAACTGAATGTTGAACAAACTGCACGTTAACTTTATCTTGAGATATAAACAGATTCCTTTCATTATAAATCCTAAATATAGATAAAATATATTTGATTCTTTTTAATCATTTCACCTCTAAGGACAATAAAGCCATAAGAAAGAAGATGTTAGTGAGCGTGTGATAATATGAGAGAAAATGTATATATATATATATATATTATTCCAGGATCATTTTCCAACTTATTCAATATGATCTTCGCCCTCCCAAGCTTCTTGAACGAATAATAACCAACATTAGCGCGTGTCCTAAGAATTTGAACTCAAGATAAACATTTCCAAAGCACAAATTATGATCTGGAATTGTACTGTAATCAGTTATGTGCCATGCGTGGTACACGCTTAGGCGATCATGTATCTTTCGATACATGACTGACGAGGCACAGTAGGTTGCCATTTCTTTCAGCTGCTGTCAAAGGCTATAGAACCCGGTCTGTCCTGCTATTTACCCACAGCTGAGAAGAAAATAAGGCTTCATACCTTCATACCAAGGGTATTAGCACGTAATGGATTCGACTGGAATTCGAACTCGGCTCTCCGATTCCTCAATCCGAGCATCTATACATTACTCCATCGTAATGTATTCAGCAACGCCAAATATACTGAATTGATCAGAAAAGTTCTGGATGTGGAATAAGTAAATACCAAAGACTCTCAACTTGGATGTGCGGGTGTTGTAATGAATAATATTAGGTTGGTGCAAAAATAATTTCGTTTTCTAACATATGTTACTATGTGAGAAAACGAAATTATTTTTGCACCAACCTAATAGTTTGGAATTGTTAATCAGAGAACAGAGTTCCAATTCCAGTTGGGTTCGTTATATTCACTTACGTGCAAATACCCTTGGGCAAGGTATGAATCTACGTCTTCTCTCGTCCCATCAGCCAGCTATAGGTTAAATAGGTACCTCCAGTGAAATCGCGATCCTTCATAATCTCATGATTTTCATTTACTGCTTCATCCTCTGAAGTTAATATTAAGCACTGCATTCGGCAGGCCACTAACATGAGTGGCTCTTGGGTCTTTGTTAGCATCAGTAATAGTTGTAGATGCATATAAATGAATCACTAATGTAAGTATTTACCTATATCATTCGGTTCATATTTTCCCTACCAGCACGTCCTTAATGGTTGAAAGAAGAGATGATTTATTTTAGCTGTCGTTCTTCTACTCTTGGTAACGAATCTTTCAAATGTTCAAGTGTACGGCTTTGCAGGTGCGTCTCACCGAGGAAATTGATAAGGCGAACTATACCGGTGCTGTTTCAAATCTATCTATCTATCTATCTATCTATCTATCTATCTATCTATCCCAGTCTGTTCATATCTAAGTCTGTTCATGTCTATCCAATTCTGTTCATATCTATCTCAGTTAGTTCATATCTATCTCAGTCTCTTCATATCTATCTATCTCTCTATCTCAGTCTGTTCGTATCTAAGTCTGTTCATGTCTGTCTGTCTGTTCATACCTATCTATCTATCTATCTCAATTTGTTCGTATCTGCCTGTCTATCTCAGTATGTTCCTATCTATCTATCTATCTATCTATTTATCTCAGTCTGTTCATATCTATCATATAAAGCTAGCATTAACCGACTAATCACTCGATGAATGTTATGAGATTTGTTTTTGTTTTGTTTTGTTTTTTTAATTATAAACTGTAGTAGGTTTTCCTTAAATACGCAAGTATTTCGACTGTTCTACCGGCCATCATCAGGCATGGAGACTATTTTGTTTTCGGTAAAATTCCGGTAGCATCCGAGACGAAAAAATATAATGCAAATCGAAATATGGAATTGTATATTTCGCTCCGCAAGTTTTTGTCCGTTATCAATAGCACAATTAAAAAATATTTTGATAAACTGCACCACATATTATATACATATATATATATATATATATATATATATATATATATATATATATATATATATATATATATATATATATAGAGAGAGAGAGAGAGAGAGAATGGGATAGATAGATAGATTGATAGATAGATAGATGAAGACGTATAGTTTTAAGGTATGCTATATTTATGGGATAATGTACTTAATGTATGTAAATATAAAAGTGAACATTGAAATCAACATGTTATACATTTCCCCTTTCTTTCTTTTTTTTTTTTTTTCCTTTGCTGAATTTTATTTAATTTCTATACATTTTCTCTTTCTTTCTTTCCTTTTTTTTCTTTTTTTGCCCTCCGTCTTTTATTTCGTTCTATATATTTTCTCCTTTTTGTGTCATTTATTTTATTGCTTCATATTTCTCTTTCATTCATTCTTTTGTCATTTTTCCTTTATTTCTATAAAATAAAAGAAAGAATGAAAAGACATGAAGAAAGAAATAAAGAAGGAAAGAGAAAATATATAGAAATGAATTAAAAGAAAGAAAGAACGAAAATATTTAGAAATAAAATAAAAGAAAGAAAGAACGAAAATATATAGAAATAAAATAAAAGAAAGAAAGAACGAAATTTCCGTTTTTAGATTTTCTTTCTTTCTTTTATTTCATTCCTATATATTTGATCTCTTTGCTCATTTCCTTTGCTCATTTCCTTTGCTCATTTCCTTTGCTCATTTCCTTTGCTCATTTCCTTTACTCTTTTCTTTACTCTTTTCTTTATTTCTTTTTTTTTCTATCATTCATTTCATTGCTCTATATATTATTCAATATTCCTTTATTTCTTTCTTTCGATCTTTCCTTCTGTGATTTATTTCCTTGCTTTAAATTTATCATCTTTTTCTTTCATTTTCCTTTCTTTCATTCTTTCTCTTTTCTCCCTTTTTGTTTTTTTTTTCTTTCTTTTCCTTTACGTCTTTTGTTTTATTTCTATATATTTTCTCTTTGTTGCTTTCTTTCTGTCTTTTTTTCATTCATTTATTTCATTTTAATATATTTTCCTTTTCTTTCCTTCTGTCGTTTATTTCATTGCTTTATACTTCTCTTCCCTTTCTCTCTCTTTCTCTCTCATTCTTTCTTTCTTTCATTTATTTCATGGCTTCATATTCTCATCCTTTTTCTCTCTGTCTCATTCTTTCTTTCTCTCTTTCTTTCATTTATTTCATTCATTTAAATTTCTCATCCATTTTCTTTCTCTTTCTCATTCTTGCTTTCTTTCTGCCATTTAATTTCATGGCTTTATATTTATCTGCTTCTTTCTTTCTCTCGCTCTCATTCTTTCTTTCTTTCTTTCTTTCTTTCTTTCTAGCTATTCGCCATTTATTTCATTGCTTTATATTTTCCTTTCTTTTTCTTTCTCCATCTCTCAGTCTTTCTTTCTTCCTGCCATTTATATCATTGCTTTATATCGCTCTTCCTTTTTCTTTCTCTTTCTCTCTCTCTCTCTCATTCTTTCTTTCTTCCTTTCTGCCATTTATTTCATTGCTTTATATTTCTCTTTCTTTTTTCTCTATCTCTTTCTTTCCTTCTTTCTTTCTTTCTGACATTTATATATTTTCTCTCTTTCATTCTTTCTCTTTTTCTTTCTTTTAATTAATTTCTATACATTTTCTATTTCTGTTTTTATTTTAATTCAACATTATATATTTCTTTCTTACTTTCCTTTTTTTCTTTCATTTCATTTCTGTCTGTCCCTGCCTATTCATACGATTCGTGTTCTTGTAAAATATGCTCTAACCATTTACGATAACTATTTTCGGACTTAGAATCTTCATATGGAAACATAGCCAAGTTTGCTCGAGTCGACGTCATACTTGGTAAGAATCTTGCAATCATTTATAAGCAGAATCTCATTAGATGAATTGAGTTGTAAGCTGTGTTTGAGGTGCTGACGTCATTGCTGTCAATCAATTCTTTATCAACAAGGAAAAGGATGAAGAAGTTGCAAAGGAGCGAGTCGTCAGTTATGCTGAGAAAGGGGGAGAGTTCAAATGAATGCATAAGTCGGGACTAAATAAGAAATAAAAGTGCTTGAAAGAATGAAAGAAAGAAAGAAAGAAGATGAAAAGTAATTAAACTGGAATAAAGAATGAAAAAACAAAGGAACAAACACAGAAAAGAGAATGAAAGAAAAATAGCAAAAGAGTGAAGGAGAAAAAATGACTGAAAGAATGATAAAAACACAGAAGCAAAGAAAGAAAAATAAAAGAAGAAAGATAAATAAATTAATAAAGATAAAGAAAGAAAGAAGAAAAGAAAAAAGAAAAAGAAAAGAAAAAAAGAAAGAAAAAAGAAAAGAAATAAAGAAAAAAACCAAAAGAATGAAAAATAAAAGAAACAAACAAACAAATATAGAAAAATAAGAGAAGAAAGAAAGAAAGAAAGAAAGAACGATAAATAAATAAAGAATAAAATAAGAAAAAAAAAGAAAAAGAAAAGAAATAAAGAAAGAAAATAAAAGAAAGAAAAATTAAAATAAAAAAGAAACAAACAAAAAAAGAAAATAAGAAAAAAGAAAACAAGAAAATAAGAAAAATAAAGAAACATGAAAGAAAGAAAGAAACAAAGAAATAAAGAAAAATAAAAGAAGAAAGAAAGATAAAGAAAGAAAGAAAGAAAGAAAGAAAGAAAAAATAAAAGAAATTAAGAAAGAAAATAAAAGAAAGAAAAATAAAAATAAAAGAAGAAACAAATAAAAAGAAAAAAGAAAAAGAAAGAAAGAAAAAAGAAAAAGAAAGAAAGAAAATAAACAAACATAAAAGAAGAAAGAAACCAACAAACAAATAAAGAAAAATAAAAGACGAAAGAAAGAAAAATAAAAGAAGAAAGAAAGAAGAATAAAAGAAGATACCCGTATTTTTCGCGTAGAAGAACTGATCATTAAAAATAAAGCTTGCACAATACTCAATTAAATATGGTAAATAGTACCAATCATGTTTTCATAACTGAAAACATGATTTATAGTTTGAATTCCGTTAAAAAGTTTGCGTTGGGGTAAAACTTTTTCAAAAGTGTCAAAACATTTATCGCTTGAGCCATGTGATGGTTTATTATTGAAGCAAAATTCGGATTTCTTAGCCGGCAAAGATCATGACATTGGTGTGATGAGAAGCATTTTGGCAAAACAATTGTCGATGGGGTAGAGCATAGACGAGGTGGACTCTTACCTTTCCAAACGGCCGTGAAAACAGAAATGTCACCTGCAAAGAATTTACATAATAATTTAGGATTTTGTAAATGCTTCAAATACCTCGGTGTCTGAATATGTCACAAATAATTTAATACAGGTGAACAGGAAATAGAATATAAGGTAATGGTAATAATAGCCGTTTCCCTATAAGGAAACATTTGGCATTCATTGACCGATCAGCCAGTGTAGCTCGAGTTATGCTTTTCCCCATTCCCTGGCGATCTGTATTATCTGTTATCCTCGTCTCTCTGATAGTAATAGCAATATTAGCCGTTTCCCTACAAGGAAAAATTTGGCATTCATTGATAGAGTAGCCAGTTTTATTCGAGTTATGCTTTTCTTCACTCGCTGGCAATCGAGCTGAGACCAAAGTGTAGTATCTGTTCTTCTCGTCTCTAATGGTAATCGTAATACTAGCCGTTTATTGTTTCTCTATTGACCGATCAGTCAGAAATTTATGAACTCTTTCTCTTGAAACACTTTTTCAGATTTCTCAAGTCCAGGAGCAGTTGGTATTCCTGGTATTGATAGGGGTTTTCTTCCGAACCTTTTATTCGAAATTGGTCAGGATGTTAGCATCTTGATTATGTCATTATTTTCTCTTCGAGTTACACGTTCTATCCATTTTAGTTGTTGCTGCTGTTGGTAATGTACAAGTCATGTCGTTTCTGTTATTTGGTACAGTTCTTCATTCGTGATTCTGTAGCGCCAGTTCACAATGTTCAAAAGAGAAGATCTTTGACAAAGCTCAAAGCTTTTTTAACCTTTGATTTTCAGAATCGGTTGGATACAGCTGAGAGTTTAGATATTTCTAAACGCGTTTGACGTCATGTATGACATCCACGTGAAAGCCATGATCTGATGAGGCTATTGTACATAATTTTTGGTGATTGGCGTATGACTAATAAATTTCTTTGGTAGAGCTCTCACCCTCCACCACCACCAAAAAAAAGGTAAAACCCTAACTCTACATGACATGAGTTTTTTCGTTGCTGTTCTAAGTGTACATTCACCTAATACCTCAAACTGCTGCAAAACGAAAACATTAAACTAAAATGTCGATTTAGACTATTTACATTATTCGCACTGGTGTCCTCATCTGAAGAAGGCCAAAGCGTACAACGGACGAAACGTCATAGATATAACAATAAAAATAACGGCAACAGTCCAAACGATGTAAATAGTATAAATAATACCAATACCTCATCTCAGAAACATAGACAGATCCTGAAGAAGGCCACCGAAACGTCGTGAATATGACAATAAAAATGAGGACAACAGTCCGAACGACGTAAATAGCGAAAACAATTACAATACCTTATCTCAAAAATATAGGCACATCCTGAAGAAGGCCAGACAGTAAATCGTTCGAAACGTCGTGAATATGACAATAAAAATGAGGACAACTGCCCAACGATCTAAATAGTGTAAATAGTTACAATACCACATCTCAGATATATAGACAGATCCTGAAGAAGGCCGGATCGTATAACGGCCGAAACGCTGTGAATATGGCAACAAAGATGAGGACATCAGCCTGAACGATGTAAATAGTGTAAATAATAACAATGCCTCATCTCAGAAATATACACAGATTCTGAAGATGACCGGAGTGTACAACGGACGAAACGTCGTAAATATTACAATAAAAATGTGGACAATATAGACAGATTTTAAAAAGCGAAGTCATATTCTTAAATAGCCTCGTCATATCGAAACTTTCATATACATCTTTTAGGCGTGGCCGTTTAAAGCCTTCTTTTAAGAAGTTTCTGTGTTATATATATATATATATATATATATATATATATATATATATATATATATATATACTCGACTCTCCCGTCGTATTCGACGTATGAGGATCAAGCAGGTCAGTTTCTAGGAAGCGACAGCCAGACACCAGCATATTTGATTTGATTATAGTTGTGAAGGTTTTGTGCAAAACCAACCACACATTTTGAAGGGCCGAGCGATACATACACGCAAACACACACACACACACACACATATATATATATATATATATATATATATATATATATATATATATATATATATATATATATATATGTATATATATATATATATATATATATATTGCGACATGTTTCGGTGTTTAAATATGACAATTTTTGTTTATTTTGAATTGATTTTTTTCATATTTACGGACAAGCTTTTTGGTTTCATTATTAAATAGAGAAAATTGGCGTGTTGATACATTTTATTCCGAGTACTTTGGACATATATCTTCATCAGGGTGTTGTTTATTTCGCGACAAATATATTAGTGCTTATCATTTTCAAAGATAAAATTGCTGCGCTCAGCTGAAAATGATTTTTTTTTATTTGTCAAGATTTCTGAATGAGTTCTGTGAAGCGCTTGACTAACACTTCAAGGGCGGTAACTATATATATATATATATATATATATATATATATATATATATATATATATATATATATATATAATATTTGAAAATTGGTATTCGTTTCTGGATGACATATTTTTTGTTGACTGGCGTATGAATAATAAATTTCTTTGGTAGAGCTTTCCGCACGCTCCCCCCCCCCCGCCGCCCAAACAAATAAAGTAAAAGAGGAATGTTAAATGACTAATCGAAAGAAACTTCACCCCCTTACTCCCTTACACCTGCCTCATATAAAAGATACTTTACCCTTGTTCATCTACCACAACTCTGGCAAGTGAGAGGATCGGGACCACACGGATCACCTTTTCTGGACCGAGAAACTTTGGCCGTGGAAACCCGAGACCATTTTACAAGAATTGAAAATAAAGTCTACCCGCTCTGGCCAAAATAAGGAAATGTCAAATTTAGAGATTGGAATGAAGCAGCGAAAACATTCAGTCCCTTTGCCATTTTTTTTTTTGTTTTCAATGTTGAAGTGTCTGTGTTAATTATTTATTTATTATCTATTTTATTTTGAATTTTATATTTTTTTATCCTTTTTTATATTTGATATTTTCACCTTTCCTTTTTTTCTGTCGTCTATACTGTTCTCTACACCCTTGTACAAATTAATTGAAACAAGCGCTTTAGTTATCTTTCTTTCATCATACGGTCATTTTTAGACCCACTGGAGTGACAGAGTGTCATCGATTTCTATTTTTTCTTCTAATTAGGTCATTTACAGTGATGGGAAGTAATATGAATTCCATTTTCGGGGTGTTAGATGCAATTTTTTGGCTTTGAAAAATATTGCCTCATGACTGATTACATCAGATTTTCATCACGCCTAGACACTATTGTCTCGATTGTCGATTAGTTGTCCTACGGCCATTGTCTATCGATAGACGTTACCCCAAGAAAGGGTAAAAAAAAATTGTAACGCTGCACAAACACACTGGCAAGCTCTACAAGTGAGTACATCAAAGTAATATAGACTGGCCGAGAATCTCTCCTGATTTAAATCCAATCGAGAACCCGTGGTCAAACTGTCGAATGGACAGACGAAGTACTAATATGTGCACTGGATCATGTTTCATTGGAAAAAAACGGAAAAAAAGTAAATAATAACGGAATTATTCGTTTTGTTTCAATTAATTTGTACAACGGTTGTACATTGTTATTAATTATCAAACTGTTTAGTTCGGCCCTTTCCCCGCTTCCACACGTTATATTTAATAGATATTTTTCTGGTGTGGAAAATTAGCTCGTGAGCAAATATGTAGCCTTTTCAAAGAGGTCTTCTTGGGACTTTTATTTTGTTAAAACTTCATAGCTCTCACGCCTATCCCTAAAATTTCCCCTGACCCCTTGACCAACTGATTCTAATGAACACTCAATTCCCGTCTTGTGTCTGTGACAAGAGTAGTTACATCTTCATTGTAAACTCCCTCTCTCTCTCTCTCTCTCTCTCTCTCTCTCTCTCTCTCAAATAAATTAGGTAACTTCCCTCCGTGTGCCCTCAGCCTAACGCCTATACTTCTGATACTAACTGAAATGGGCGTAGGGGATGCACATGCACTCCAATCAACCTTTTTCACCCCCTTCTCTTAATGGGTCTTTTAGTCCTCATGTATATGAGCGAGCTTGCCTAGGTACCCCAGGTCTCTGATCGTTACGATGTTTCTGAAACAAGAAGAAGTTCTATTGACCATGATCTCTAGACAGACGAGGTATTATGATTACTTGAATTATTTACATTATTCGGACTGTTACCCTCCTCTTCATTGCAATATTCTCAACGTTTCGGTCGTTGTCCGCTCTGGCCTTCTTCAAGTGATTGGAATTATTCTTCAATATCTGTCAATATCTCTGAGATGAGGTATTATGATTACTTGCGGTATTTGCATTATTCGGACTGTTATACCGTGATAGACTGTTCTAGTTCCAGGTGCCATGCCTCTTCCGGGTGTCTCCCTTTAACTCAACTCTCTAAGGTTTTTGGTTCAGCACTGCAGTGGCCTGATATTGAACTCACAACTCTTTGGGTCTAGTCACCGGATCTAAACAACGTCCTGAAGGACACATGGCTCTGTGGCTGAAATAGTTGGTTAGATCCAGTGACTCGATCCAAAGTGTTGTGAGTTCAGTACCAGGCCACAGCAATGGTGAACTGAAAAACTTGGAGAATGGAGTTAAAGAAAAAAAAAAAACTGAGACATCCGGAAGAGGCATGGCACGTGGAACGGACCAATCCCTCTTTTATACAAGTTTCCTTGAAAACGAATCATAAGGTATAAAAGTGTCAAAAGAGGAATATCTGCCCAAATAACAATTCTTAAATTACATAACCCGGCAGCCAACAAAGAAAGTTAACCACACTTTCTTGTGAGTCGTTTTTAATGAAACTTTTACACACACACAATATATATATATATATATATATATATATATATATATATATATATATATATATACCTACGTTTAGTGTGCGACTTATATTTTGTTGGTTACCCAACTCGTCAGGCACAAGATATAGCTTATTGTTTATTTTTAAAAAGTATAATTTTTAAATAAACAATAATATATATCTAGTGCCTGATGAGTTGGGTGACCAACGAAACTTAAGTCTCACACCAAACGTGAGTATATGTGTATTTATTAACACATATTTCTTAACACTGTCTCTTCAGTATAGCGAAGAAAACGGCGACTTACCTCATCAAACCAAGCGACAGCGTGTCGCGTGTATCTTACAACGGAAAATGTGGCGAAAAAATAAAATTACTTACCAAAAAAGAGGTCACGTATGACATGCTGAAGATGAAATATTTAAATTAAAAAAAAAAAAAAACAAGACCGTCGCAAGAGTCGCAAAACAAGTATTTTGATATGCAAAAATTGGGCATCCTCTCCCAGCCGTCGTCGAATGGAAGAAATGATCGGACGATAAAAGCAGTTGATGTTCTCGAATCGGGGAGTTATGGCATTTTGGTTACAGCGTTCGTCGGAGAGTGAGTTATTTTTCTAACTGGTTATATGCATTGTGATTTGTGAGATAGTACCTGCGATATTCGAGTCTGAACTTACTTTGTGTTGTGGAAGTAATCTGCGACAAATATTTCCTTTGCTTTCAGAACGCTTACAATCACATTAATCGCTATTATGTCTACACCTAGTGGATAAATTTGGTAATTATTTATAACAGCGTATGCACGCCAGCAAACGCATATCCGGTCGCTAATATCTAGTTATCTCATTTACTTGACCCGAATATTAACATGATACCGATCATGTATGCCATTTGACTGACCAAACATTTTAACAAACCATTAATAACCTTCATAGTTGCATTTTATATTTAACGTAATAACAATGTTATCAAAAAAGCAAAAATTTGCGACACGAAAATCCATCGAACAAAAATCTATCTAAAATTAGAAAATAAGATTATAAAATGCTGTATTTGGACGCACACGATAGCATTGAAGGATTTGGTAATGGATCAAAAATATTTTCATTCGAAGAAAAGACTGTTATCCTTTTCAAGGTTAACTCTAGATCTCCAAGTATAGCATTAAAGGTTTTGGTAATGTATCAAAAATATTTTAATATTATGTAAACACACTGTTATTCTTTTCAAGGGTAACTCCAGATCTCCAAGGATAGCATTGAAGGTTTTGGTAGTGTAGCAAAAATATTTTTGTATCATGGAAACACACCTTTATCCTTCTCAGGGGTAACTCCAGATCTCCAACGATGGCATTGAACATTTTGGTAATGTATCAAAAATATTTTCATTGGAAAAAAACTCTGTTATCCTTTTTAAGTTTAACGACAGATCTCCACCGATATCATTCAAGGTTTTGGTTATGTATTCAAAAATATTTTCATCTGAAGGAAACACACTTCTGTCATTTTCAAGATTAACTACAGATCTTCAACGAAAGTGTTGATGGTTTTGGTAATGTCAAAAATACACTGTTATCCTTTTCAACTATAACTTCATATCTCCAACGATGGCATTGAAGGTTTTGTTAATGTATCAAATATACGTATTTTCATATGATGAAACACGCTTTTATCGTTTTCAAGGGTAACTCCAGATCTCCAACGAATTCAAAACAAACTGCTTCCATTTTATCCCCGCAGAGAACCTTTTTCTGTCCACCATCAGTCGAACTGATGTTGAACTACGGGAATCTTCTTGATGTATTTAATACTAGTGATCCTGCTGTGCATCGTGACATTCTTGACAAAATCCATAGAAGTGTCTGCAATACAATCGATTCTGAACACGCATCTCGTCTGCAGTCACTTTCTAATTGAATGGACGGGGATTCCTCTGTTCTCCAAATACAGTGTAACCGGGATATAAGAGACCCGGGTATAAGAGAGATTTTCTCTGATCCCAAATTAGAGCCTGTGTTAATGTATATATAATAAACCAAACCCGGATATAAGAGAAACCTGGATATAAGTGACTTCTTATCCGGTCCCGACAACTCTCTTATATCCGGGTTACACTGTATCTTCATGGCAGCCGCTCGGATGAGCTTTCCCCCCTGGTGTCCCGACTGCATGAATTTAAGCGCGATCCTCAATTGGCAATTTGGTCCAAACCGTTTTACCGTTAAACAAGTTATAGACAACCGCTACCTCCTACTCAGAGACGTTTTCTTTTTTCTCTCTCTCTCTCTCTTCCCACCTGTGAAACATCCTACCGATTGCTTTCTTTCTTGATAACTACAACCTTTAATATTTAAATGTAACATGAGTCGCCATCTTCTGTCTTCTTAACCAAGTTCCGTTTTTGTACTTTCAATCCTCCCCATTATCAATCATTTCATTCTCACTCCCTGGCGCACCTTTGCATCTTAGTAGCATTCTCGCCTACCTTGGTTTGAAACGATTTTTAAAAAATCGGCAGAAAATATTGATTCATGAATGTTTGATTAAAAGCCAACGACGGTTCAGTGTTGATTTTTTTTTATTAATTCTTTAAATGTTTCTAATCTTAAATTTTGAACGAAACCGATTATCTATTTCCCCGCAGCGAGATTATCTACATTCATCTTTCTATCCTAAAACGCATCTCGTATCGGTTACATAATTCAAATCAATTCGCCTACTTGGCTGAAATCAAAACAGCGTAGGAAGAAGGTACATTTTAGCGACAATTTTGATCAACAATCACATGTCTATCTATGAAGGATTCTAGTATGTTAAACTTAATGTCTACAATTAGTTCATCACTTTCTATCAACCTAATTATTATTTTTTAGAACAAATATTCTGGTTCTATACACACTTCATTATTACTATTATTTTATTACTAGTTTGATACCATTTGATTATTGTTCTTTTTATCCCAACACTTTGGTGCTATACACTCTTCATTATTACTATTATTTTATTACTAGTTTGATACCATTTGATTATTGTTCTTTTTATCTCAACACTTTGGTGCTATACACTCTTCATTATTACTATTATTTTATTACTAGTTTGATACCATTTGATTATTGTTCTTTTTATCCCAACACTTTGGTGTTATACACTCTTCATTATTACTATTATTTTATTACTAGTTTGATTCCATCTTATTATTGTTGCTTTTTATCCCAAAACTCTGGCTCTATACACTCTTCATTATTCCTATTATTTTATTACTAGTTTGATTCCATCTTATTATTGTTGCTTTTTATCCCAACACTCTGGCTCTATACACTCTTCATTATTACTATTATTTTATTACAAGTTTGATTCCATCTTATTAATGTTTCTTTTTTTATGCTATCCCCCTGGGTCATTATTACGATCAAGTTATGCCTTGATTGTTTTTTCAATATATATTCAATAATAACGGTCGTCTCTCCATAACTTCGAGGATCATGTAGAATTGTTTAGTGTTCCCAGTCTGGTTCTCTGTTTTTGGCACTGATTTCGACACTCATTAAAAGGGTCATTCAAAATTCAACTTTAAATGACCCAACAATTTTTGGCATATCTTAAAATGAAACCAACCAAATGTAATGACGTTACTTTCGCGGATAGTAACAGTTAAAAACTGTTACACCTATTGTCAACCTTGAAGGGCACGAAGTTTACTAGAGATAAGTAGAACGAAAAGGGGAGAATATATCTACAGGAATACAAACGAAACTATTAGAGTTCTAACTTACAGACGGAAAATGAATATTTCATCACACGTTGAACTAAAATCGGAATATAAAGAAATTATGGAGACAGCATAATTACTTTCTTCCGATAAAGAATTAAGAAAAACATTTTAGGTGTTGAGTAATTCGTCACCGAGAATAGAAAAATACAAATCTTATTGATTGTCTTTGATTGGTTGGAATGATGAAGAAATTCTTTTGCACACGAATCGCTGTCTAGTCCGCGCTCAAAATGGTTGCCATGATAATAACGAATCTCATTCGTTCCACGTCACTATGACAACCGACAAAGCCTTGTTAACATCTCCAGCGTTTTCACACCAAACTGCTGGCTCGTTGCAAGATTTTAACACACACTCTCTCTCTCTCTCTCTCTCTGACGCTCTATAACCTAATATATATATATATATATATATATATATGTGTGTGTGTATATTATATATATATATATATATATATATATATATATATATATATATATATATATATTTAACATACAACGTGTGTTAGCACGTGCGATACCCTGTCTTCATCAGCCGCCGACCAGGGGTGATATCATTATTATATTATATAATATATTATATATATATATATATATATATATATATATATATATAATACGTAAAAGGTTAATGGTCAGAGTTGAATCAGAAAAGGAAACACTAGTATTAAAAAGTGTTCAATACACGTGTGAAAAAAATAAAATGAATGTAAAAATAACATGTAGAGCTTTTAACTTTACTAATCAGGAAGTCAGCTGAATCCGCTACCTTGGTTTCAACCTTACGGTATCCTCAGGCGATTTTTATCAAATGACCTCTTAACGCTTTATTTTTTTTGATAAAAACTAATGAATGCTATATTATTATTTTTAAAAATAAATAAACAAACGCACGACGTTGGGTGTAATAGAAAGTGGGGGAGGCGGATGGGAATAATAATAATAATAATAATAATAATAATAATAATAATAATAATAATAATCGGTGGTTGTGGAAATTGAAATGTACATTACTTTTTTTATCCAGCTTCATATGTGCTTACGAGGAATTTTCCAATATGTAAGCAAGGTCTTAAAAGATTCTTTGGATCCGAATATATATATATATATATATATATATATATATATATATATATATATATATATATATATATATATATATATATATTAGGTGGAATAGATTAAATACGACAAATATTTTAATATATTTCCCGTTTATTTATACGTTATTTTTATTAATCCAACTTATTTCAGTAAATGCTCTGTTTTAATTAAACAGTATTAATTATATTTACCAGCTTGAATGGTCGAGAAATCTCGTAGAAAATGTGCATCCTCCGAAAGGAATCGAACCTGTATTCCATACGGAAAATCATTTTATAGCCTGATGTTCTGTTTACCCATTCAGTCACATTCCGGTTAGCAAAGTTCTAATTGCTGCTTACAAGCACACATCTTCAACGGTCTTTCTCGATATATGATTTCTTTTTCGAAACGTAACCAAACGTAAACAATGACAACATATTAGATTGAATGGATTAAACCTGAAAAATATTTAGAAACAACGTATGAACAGAAAATATATTAAAATATTTGTCGGATAAAATGGAAAATATTTATTTGTGATTCATTCGACGTAAAAACAACTTTTCTAATTAAAAGAGAAAAGAATTCACTGGTACTAAAATATCTAAAAGTGCTTTAATCGCTAGATTAGCCGCTGTAAATATAGGTCCAGGTTCTTACAACGTTTCAACATCCTTGGCAGATTTTCTGTTATCACAGTGTGGGATATTTAATAACAAAGACAATGGAAAGAAAAAGGAAAAGAATATGGAGTAATTTGGCTAGAATACTAAAATTATTTCAAAAAATTTTGAAACTACCAGCATCTCTCGTTCATGGACAGGAGTCGTCACAACAACGTCAACAAACCCAGTCCGATGAAGTCCTAACGGATGAAACGCGTCACAAATAAACTTTTTCCATTTTCTCGTACATTTTCCTCAATATATATATATATGTGTGTGTGTGTGTGTGTGTGTGTGTGTGTGTATGCGTGTGTGTGTGTGCCTCCGCTAATTTTCGATACCTAAGGCTTAAAATGAATTTTTTTAAAAATGAAAAAGCATTCTTTATTAACTTTAACTGAAAGGCAAATGATTACATTTACTATTTCCAGTAAGAAAAATACACTGATGTATTTCAAATAGAAATATTTGGTCGTTTTCACAGAATTAAAATATAGTTGAACTTGTCTAAGTTGCCAAAAATTCTTTCGAAACATTTTGAAACTACCAGCATCTCTCGATCATGCGCATGTGTTGTCAGAACAACGTCAACAAACCCAGTCCGATGAAGTTCTAACGGATGAAATGCGTCACAAATAAACTTTTTCCATTTCGTCGTACATTTTCCTCTCTCTTTCTCTCTCTGTTTCTCTCTCTCTCTCTCTCTCTCTCTATATATATATATATATATATATATATATATATATATATAGGTAACTCCACTAATTTTCGATACCTAAGGTTTGAAATCAATGAATAAAGCATTCTTGAAGCTTTCTTTTTAGCTTTATTTGAAAGGTAAATGACATTACATTTACTATTTCCAGTAAGCAAAATACTCTGGTGTATTTGAAATAGAAATTATATTGATTGGAATCTCACATTTTTTGGTCATTTTCACAAAATCGAACATTTTTGATACATTTTGACATATTTGAAGTTAATTCTCGTTTTTAAAAATCTTCCAAAAATAAAATATACTTTTCTAAAATTATATTAGAGAAATATTTGCTGATTTAAAGTATAAATAATCTGACTTGAAACAAATATTATTTACTTTAAGTTTAAAATTAACAGAGAAATTGATTTTTATTACAAACGGTAGCGTGATTAAGTTGTTTGCCAACACCTCGTAAATCACTCGTCGAGTAATTTACGAGATGTTGACACTTTCATTATTGTTCTACAGAATACCTTAACTGTTAAAACATAATTTAAGAAAATGACTGGTGAACGCTTTTTCTATAATTTTTAACTACCCAGTAATCTTTAAAATGCTGGAAATATTCTCTGTAATCTAATTTTAGGAATGTTGACTTTAAATTTACTATCATGATCGATCTTATTTTCTGATAATGTCGTGTATGGTCATCCATACTTTCAGAATCGGCACGTTTATACACAAATTTGTTTTTTAAAATTATTTTAAAAATATTTGGTGCGATGATTTGTATTGTATTTTAAATTTTCACTTAGTGAAAATATTGTCTTCACTTAATAACGTAATCAACTAACAAGGACGAAGTTTGGAAGAATTTTTAAAACGTTTTTGAAACTTTATAAATTATTATAATTAAAAAAAATCAAACAATTCTTGTAAAAATTCATTATTCAATTATGTGCCATTTGTGACTTTCGATACATGACTGACGAGGTAGATTTTTTCCTGCAATAGGTTGCCATCCCGGTCTGCCCTGCTATTTACCCATTGATGGGAGAGAAAAAAGGAGGATTTATACCTTCCCCAAGGGTTTTAGCACGCTAACCATGACCCCACCGTGCCTCGTCCTTCCGATTATAATGTCCTTAATATATAGTATTTATAAAAGCAATTAGAAGCTTATCAAATTAAATACTTAGATAGTTTTGCGGTTTTTATTTTACGATTTAGGGCAGATTTTAGGGAATTTGGTAAGAGTTTATAAAACAAATTGATGATTTACATTCTCCAAGCTATTAATTAAAGTCTTGGATTCACAAAAAATAACATTTGGCGGACGAATTTAATTTCTAGAAATTTAATGAAATTAAGTAAATGATGCAAAAATATAAATTTTTACCAAGATTGTATCTAAAAATAATAATTTCAAAAATAAACCCATTCATTTGTGAATACCGCCTAAAAGTTTCGTTAAAATCCGATATTTGATTTGTGCAAATTAATGTGGTATTTTACTGGCAAAAGTAATTTTAAAAGTCGGAGTATAATTTAAAAGACAAAGCATAACTGTAAAATCTCTTTTCGAAAGTGCCCTCAGTAAATCCAACGCATATTTTCGCGAAACCATTATTATCACTAATACACACACACACACACACACATATATATATATATATATATATATATATATATATATATAAAGCAGAATCACCCAGCCCCCAACTCAGGCAGTAATGCCACTAAAACACAAGGTGGTACAAAGTGTGGAAGAATTAGTAACAGAAACATTAATAATGTGCAGAAAAAGAAGGGAGTAATCATTTAATTTTAATGTTTGCATTTTTTTTTTAAAATTAAAATTGACCGGAAAGCAAGATGCAGAAGAGAGTTCCACAAGTGAGAAGTGCGAGAGAAGAAACTGTTAGCATAGAATTTGCGGTTGCATTCTAACAAGATGAACTGTAAATTCATGAGATCTTGACGCCAATCTAGTGCTGCATTTAAATTTAAAAAAAACAAAAACAAACTAGGTACCATTGCAAAGAAGGCATTCGAACAATTGCCATGAAAGTATTTATAGAAAAGACATAAAAAATCAAGCTTACGGTGTGAAGAAAGTGACTGGAGCTGAGTCGCCAGATCGGGACTAATAATATTGCAGATTTGGATTTGGATCTTAAAAAAATAGTTCAAGGTAAATAGCAATACGGCAACGGACCATATATGGCAGCAATAATCTAAGCATGGATCAATGGTAAAGTTATAGATATGTAAAATAGATTCTGGAAAAGAAAATTGTCTCTCCCGACATAGTGAACCGACGTTCTTAGCAGCTGAACTAGCAATGGATTCAATATAGTCTTTTCCAATTTATTTCAGCAAAGAACGTGAACCCGAGAAGACGCAACGAACCACGAGTCACCTGGAGGACAGCATCAGACTTGCTGATGGAAAGCAACAAGGGGTCTCTCAGATGATTAATGGAGAGAATTTTTATTTTGGAAACGTTAAAAAAAATAAGCTATATATATATAAGTTATATATATATATATATATATATATATATATATATATATATATAGTTATACTTTTTTTTTGCATGCTAGCATGCTAGTTAACATTCATGTCAGTCAGCTGTTGGCTCTCACGCTGGCCAATAGAATCTTCCTGCCTATTCGTGGCAGCCAGCTATTGGCTCTCACTCTTGCCAGTAGAAAATAGCCGGAAACTACATGAAGACTGGCGTAGAAGCATGAAAAACTCGATTATTTCCACTATCGATGGGATGCAAATCGGTCTTGGCCTTCCCGCTGACTTGGAGCATGTGCATGTGCATGTAAAATTTGGTGCAAATCCGTATATATATATATATATATATATATATATATATATATATATATATATATATATAGTTATACTTGTCCGGAAAAACCTTAGGTGTTTTGTCTTGTAAATGAACGAACCAATCCCCAAGAAAAAATAAGGGATAAAAATAGAAAGAACTAAGACCATGAAATTGAGGCGAAAACAATCGACCAGAATCTAAGCTCAGAGTCGAAAGAAAAAAACCCCAAAACAAGTAAAGCAAAAGTACCTAAATAAACCAAATCTAACTATGAACTTATAGAGCCAGCTAAATAGGTTTGGTTTTCTTCATTTTTTTTTTGTTCTGTTATTGAATAAATATGCATAATACCTCTCCCGTTATTGAATTACTGTTTTTTTGTTTGGTTTTTGTTTTATTTAGTCACGTGGTCATGGTTGTTTTTATGCTGTAGGCTAATTTATATTCTGATCTAATTTTACCTCTTTAGCCAGTACACCCTGACGACCCGCGTAGGTGAAACCTAGGTAGGTTCTCTGGCTCTTTAGGTTCATTATTATATATATATATATATATATATATATAAATGAACATTGAAGTCAACACTCAGAGGCGATAGGCTGTTTCATGCTGGACGCAATCGTCAGATCGCTATATTTATATATATATATATATATATATATATATATATATATATAAATATATATATATAGGTATTTTCTGTTTATACGTTCTTTTTATACATACAAATATTTAAGTAAATGCTCTGCTTATAATAAACAGTGTTAACAGCATTTACCGGCCTGAATACACACACAAACACACACAGAAGTGTATAGGATTGGTGTGTACGGAATAAATTCCAATAACCAACAAATACTCTATTCTTAAAAGAGTGCTCAATACAGAGTAGAGCAAATATAATTATTTATTCGAAAATTATAACATGAATGTCATAAAATCACTACAAAAATACATTTTATAACATGATTTTATAACATATTTATGTTATAATTTTCGAATATATATATATATATATATATATTGCTATGTGACACAGTTGGGTACAGAGTAGGACAAAAGTGTTGGCCAAAACCTCTAGATATACTAATTAGTAAGTTCCTTACGAAACTTTTACGTAATATCGGTCCTCCTATATGACAGTGAATGCAAGATGATTTTATCACCGGTGAAAAGAGGCTTAAGTCAGTAGACTGGTTCTACAGAAGGATGCTTAGGATACTATGAACTGAATACGTGAACAACGAGGAAGTTTTAGAGAAAATCGAAACGAAAAGGATAATTATATTTAGCATTAGAGAGAGAGAAATTTGAAATTTCTAAGAACATGAGGAAACAAGGCTTGGAAAATTTGGCACTCCCAGATCAAATTAAAATTAAGAGAGGAAGAAAAAACCCGAATCTTATGTAAGTGTTTGGCAGAACAGGGATTTGGACATATAGCAAATAGAAAAAATTTTTGAGGCGGAAATTGTGGAGAACCATGATCTTCCTTGTCATAACTGGAAACAACAACGAAGAAGAAGAAGAATCTCTTCAAGACATCACTGCACAGCGTTCACTTTTAGATAGAGGTTTACCTAAACTGTAAAATCTGCTAACCATAATATTGCCATTAGCCACCAAGGTAGATTAGACAAAAGATATGTAATTTAAAGGAGTATTTATGCTGTAGGCATTAATAAAGCAGTGATGCTCCATCTACGTGTCGGGGGTGGGGGGAGAAACTATTCGACACCGTGTGGCAGTATTTAGAAAGGTCCACTACTCAATGATCCAACGGGTGCATGTGTGTGTACAAGCAAGCGGAGGACATTTTGAACTGTAAGTTGCTCTGTTGTCGTACAATAATGGCCTTTTGGACATATATAGTTATATGGACATTTTACCTTCTTTTGGTGCCAGGGCCACGCTCCCAGTGTTTGTCAAAGTATTTTTTATTACTTGCATTATTTACATTTGTCGGACCGTTATCCTCATCTTCATTGCCATATTCACAAGGTTTCGGCCGTTGTACGCTCCGGCCTTCTTCAGGTGACTGGAATTTTTCTTCAATATCTGTCTATATCTCTGAGATGAGGTATTATGATTACTTTCTTTATTTACATTACTCGGACTGTTATCCTCATCTGCATCTCTATATTCGCAGCGTTTCGGCCGTTGTATGCTCCGGCTTTGTTCTGGTGATTCTAATATCGAACCAAACCCTTTATTTCGTCCACCGGGGTAGATTGTTGTACTTCCACCTGCCATGCCTCATCCGGGTGTCTTAGTTATTCTCAAGGACACATGGTCCAGTGGATAAAGACGTTGTTTAGATCCAGTTACTAGACTAGAGTTGTGAGTTCAATACCAGGCCAGAGCATTTCTGAAAGAAAACTTGGAGAGTTGGGTTAAAGGGAAATAACTTCGGTGAGAAATTCCACTCAAACAGCTTCTTCGTGCGAAGCACTGATCTGTGAAACAGACTCCCAAGAGGGTGTTTCCCCGATCACTACAAGCTTAACCTGTTCAAGTCAACAGTCAACCGTTATCTTCACCTCCTATTTGCATAGGCTGCCTCATACTGTAACCGTCTACTTCAAGTGCCCTCCGGGCCTTGTACAGGGTGAACATCACTGTAAAAAAGAAAGGTAAGATGTTCATTTTGTTACCACATTCTTTAAGACATACTTTTTTGTTACTTGCTCCTTCCATAGAATTTTGTTTAGTCTTCTTTGCGTTTTGGGGGGGTTTGGGGGGTGGAGAGTTGCGCTATATCAGTGGTGGTTTCCCAAATGATTTTCCACCATCCAAACTCGCTTTCAAAGGCGGGGTGTACCAAGCCTCTCATCGCTCTATAGTTACTTTCATGGAAAGTGCTCGGACGAAGTACGTTCTCTGGTCCTGCCAGTTCTAACCGTCACAACCAGCCACCCGCATTTCCTCCGCATTCTGTTGTTGAGAAGTAAGTTCCATTCAAACAGCTTCTTCCCTCGAACCACTGCTCCGTGGAACAGAACTCCCAAGAGAATATTCCCCCGATCACTACAATCTTAACCTTTTCTAGTCTACAGTCAACCGTTATCTTCACCTCCTATCTTCATAGGCTGCCTTATACTGTAACCCTCTACTTCGAGAGACCCCCACCCACCAGGCCTTGTACAGGGTGAACCTCACTGTCAAAAAAAAAAAAGACGGTCTGGTGAATTTCAAATTCAGGCGATTTTTCGAAATAGAGTGTACTGCTCAAAACTGTTGACGTATATATATATATATATATATATATATATATATATTATTTATTTTAAAAAAATTTATAACATAAATATGTTTATAACATAACAAAAAATTTATAACATAAATATGTTTATAACATATTTATGTTATAAATTTATAACATATTTATGTTATAAATGTTTTTTAAATAAATAATTATATCTGCTCTACTTTGTATTGAGCACTCTTTTAAGAATAGTAATTGTTGTTTATTGGAATTCATTCCATATACACCAATCATATACTTGGTTATATATATATATATATATATATATATATATATATATATCTGTGTGTGTGTGTGTGTGTGTGTGTGTGTGTGTGTGTGGTAATAATACAATATGGTGATTCGTATGAAATTTCCAGGAGGATATAGATCCAGGGAGAGCTCTATTTCAAAAGACAGAGCAAAATTATTATTAATTAAAACAAAAAAAAAACCCATAGGTAATAATTCTTATTTTATGAGAGCTCTAAACAACAGCAGCTCTCAATCTTCAAGATCTACAAAGAAATTACAAATGAAATGGAAAAAATATTTCCGGTTAAAAAGAAGAGATATTGTTACCTCCTTTAGAGAGTGGAGAAGAAGGCAAATACAAATACAGCTATACATTTTTTAAAGTGCACACGAATTTTATGGACATCCTGTATATATATATATATATATATATATATATTTATATATATATATATATATATATATAATTATGAAAATTACAACTAAGATGTCATGATTATAATTTCTGTGTTTGGAACCGAGATTTCGATTCTAATTCCTCAAATCTTACATTCGAATACAAATAAATGGTTGATAAAATTTTCCAGGCACAAAAAATATATATTATTAATTTATCCATAAATTTGTTTGAGAAGGTATGTTTTAATAAATTGTGGGGGGGGGGATGAAAAAAGGATATGTATTTAGAAAGAGATAATTTGATGGCGAGAGGAGAAGTTGGGGCGGGAAAAAGAGAGAGAGAGAGAATAGTATGCCTCTATATAAAGGGGCAAATCGAAAGTGTAGAGGGAGTAGACATGTTGACGTAATTATCAAAGATATGTACAGGAAAGTAGAAAAAGAAATATATAAAGAGAGCGAAGGAAAAGAAAGAAAGGAAATAAGTTAGAAATAATTATTTATAAATATATGTGTGTGTGTGTTTGTAAAAGTGTACATTGAAGTCAACACCCAGAGGCGACAGTCTGTCTGATGCTAAACTCAATCGTCAGGCCTGATGATTACGTTTAGCATGAAAACGAATATATAGAATATATATATATGTATGTGTGTGTGTGTGTGTGTGTGTGTGTGTTTAGACAGCAATCCTTTTTTAATACACATTTCATTGAATACAACAGACAAGGTGCTTTTATTTAGTTTTTTATACAATTTCTCATGCGATCTAATAATTCTTTTTCTTTTCGGATGATAAATTATATAAAAACTGTCTGAATGTTCTTTTTTCTCCGAGCGCTTTCGGCTATACATTTATCCATTTTTAAGGATTAAATATTTTAACTATTAAATAAGAAATAGTTAGTTGCATGTATGTTTTATAAAAGTTTTCATTTTTTAAAACATGTTCATATTGTGTCCATGTTCAAAGTTAATATGATTAAGTGTTGGTTTGTTTGTTTTTCTTAATAAGGCTTCCATTATTTTTAGCCTTTTTTGCATGTAGATGATGCTATTATATTAGTGTTGTCGACAAGTATGTTACGAATAGTGTCCGGTAGGTCTCCATGAATATTTAAATGAGATCTAATTGAGCTATGGTCAGAAAGGTGTAGAGTGAGTCTACGTATCAAATATAAGTAGACACACACACACACACACACACACATATATATATATATATATATATATATATCCACTTTTATACTTACATACGCTCTGTCCCTGATATTAAGCTCTTTAACCCATAAATGTATCAATAAAAATATGTATTTAACTTCAAAATCCCCATAACATTTCAACTTGAGATGATGTTCGGTGTGCAAAAATATGTGAAGCGCTTTTGAGATGTTCAAAGCAATAGTTCAAGCCGTACCAGGGCCAAAAACAAAGACACAAAAAAAGGAATTGAAACAAACATATTCACAGAAATAGTAATACAAACGAGAGTGTTACAGCAAGAATGTTCGGTCCAAATATCAGAGCAGTATGCTGGACACTTCCCTCTCCAAAAAGGCAGTACCTGCTCCTATTTATAGCTGTTAAATTACCATAACACTTAACCAAAGCTTTATAGATTCTTTCAGCAATAATAGTTACCTTTTACTTTTATGTCCCGTGTCTCTTTACGATGTAGGCGATCATGGCCTTCTACCTCCTCCTGTTCCTTGTAGCTCTTAATAAGTTTTCTCTTTTTGTTATTTCTCCCAGACTCTGATCTGCAATCCATTTCCTCAAACCCATTAATTATGTCACGCGTTGCTTTCCCGTGACCTTCTTTCTCTTTATCCGTCCTGTGAGTATCAGATTTTCCAAACCCTCTTTTCCCATTAGGTGTCCCAAAAACGTCAACTGCATCTTCCTGATGTTAAGTATAAGTTTCCTCTTTGTTTCCATTCTCTCCAAGAGTATGCTCACATGTTCGGTCCATGCTATTCTCAGCATCCTTCTGTAGAACCACACTTCTGTTGCTTTGAATCTTCTTCATCTTTGAGGAGATTCTCCAGCATTCACTGCCATACAGGAGGACAGATATCACGTAACAGTTCACTGCACTTTTCTTTATATGCAAGGCGATAATGCCGCTAAGATGCAAGGGGCTACTAGACAGTAAATAAGTGATAAATCTCTACTGTTCAAAAGAACGGTGAGATGTATTTCGTGGCCTTTCTATTCTTCTTTCTTCTTTTATGTTCCATACTCATTAGGACATAGTCGATCATGGTCCTCCACATCTTCCTGTCCCTTGTAGCCCTTAATTAGTTTTGTGTTCATCCCAGGGTATCCTCAGCATCTTTCAGTTGCTTTATGTCTCTTCTTCATCTTTGAGAAAATTGTCCAGCATTTGCTGCCATACTGGAGGACAGATATCACGTAACAGTACGCTGCACTTTTCTTAGTTTCCAACGCTACTTTCCAGTATCTTAATACTCTGCTTAGCTTTTGGAATGCATCTTTGGCCATCCCAATACGTCTTCGGAATTAACTGTCACATTTTCAATCCTCTGTTAAAACGCCTCCCATGTATGTATATTTTTTTTCTTTACATGCTTGAGAGAAGCGAAAACCATATTGCTTATCTGAAAGAAGTCCCTGCAAGTTGAGACGTTTGACTAATTCAGTATTAAAATTTGAAATGCAGTATTCTCAGTAACGCAAAGATGAAGCTGATAAAGTTTTTTTCTCTCCGACACTGACGATATTTAAATTCGTAATAACGACCAGAGATGGCCGAAATTAATCGGTCGAAATCCTCCTGAACTTTCGAAAGTTTCTCCACAAAGTTAAATGACGGTAAATTATAAAAAGAAAAATAAATTAACAGCGACACCTTGTTCGCTTAATTTAATAAAACTTGTCTGATTGAATTATTGCAGCTATATATATATATATATATATATATATATATATATATATATATATACTAGCATCATGGCCCGGCGTTGCCCGTGCTTGATTCAAAAATCCTACGACTCATACAGCCATCCCTCTCACTTGACTTAAAATATTTTTGCCCTTCCTTGACTTTAAAGGAGTGCCCTTTGCCGTGCTGATGTTGCTACATGCCTTACTTCTTGCCTATCTCACATTGCGAATTTTTTCTAAGCTCTATACTAAACATTAAATCTTACGAAAAAAGAACTAAACAAAATGAACACAAAACAATCAACTTTAAAAAAGGACTTGTAACTGAAAAAAACGAATGAAAAAAAGAATGTTAACAACAATTACTTTTTCACACTCAACTCAGTTCTGCGGAATCAGAATCAACGTTAAGTTTAAGCAAGCGAATGAGCCAATTGGAGTAAAGTTCCATGCAGATTTAAATTTTTCCCACTTGTAACGAATGCAGCTATGGATTTTTTTTGTTTTTTTTGCATGCTAGCATGCTAGTTAACATTCATGTCAGTCAGCTGTTGGCTCTCACGCTGGCCAATAGAATCTTCCTGCCTATTCGTGGCAGCCAGCTATTGGCTCTCACTCTTGCCAGTAGAAAATAGCCGGAAACTACATGAAGACTGGCGTAGAAGCATGAAAAACTCGATTATTTCCACTATCGATGGGAGTTGGGAAATGCAAATCGGTCTTGGCCTTCCCGCTAACTTGGAGCATGTGCATGTACATGTGCATGTAAAATTTGGTACCGTTGGTATGCATCCTTCTCTCATGCTGGGTTCTATAGTCTTGGATGGAAACTAGTCTAGGAGAATGACAACTCTGAATTCAAAACCTGCGGAGGGTCGTTTGGGGACCCTGTGGCACGTAGTGCACCAGGTCTCTCTATTCGGCCCTTGAAAAAGTGTGGATGGTTCTGCACCTTCACCGCTATAATCAAATCTCATGTCCTGGTGTCGGGCTGTCGGTTCGTAGGAACTGAACTGCTTGACCCTCAGACGTTGAATACAACGGGAGAGTCGAGTACTATGAAATGGACTATTATTTTAATATATTTTGTTGTTATAAGTTATTTATATAGGCACAAATATTTAAGTAAATTCTCTTTTTATAATAAACAGTATTAACAACATTTACTGGCTTGAACGTCCGAAACATTAATAGAAAATATGTGTTCTCCGACAGCCGTTAAAAGTTGTTAACACTGTATATTATAAACATTTTTAGTATTTACTTATATTTGTGTCTATATAAAAAAACGTCTAACAATAAAATATGTATATATATATATATATATATATATATATATATATATATATATATATATATATATATATTGTTTGTTTGTTTTATCAATGATCATGTTGGAGGTTTTGATGCAATCATTTATTTATTTAATTATTTTAATTTGTTTAGTTTAATTTGTTTTTGTCAGTAGGTTTTCAAAGATTATTTATATCTATGTATGAGGTTCCTTATAACTTTTTAGTGTTACTGCGTCATTAGTTTGTGTATAATTGTTTAATGGTATTATTGTTTGTATCGTTTTTCCTTTAGTTTTTATAAAGTTAGTCTAAATTATGACGCTCTGGGTATAAACTACATCCGCGTCCTGGGAAAGACGATAAACTACATCCGACAGCAATACATCTGAACAGGAGGTTTTGAGTGGAACCACCTCATAATTGCTAGTGTTCCCAAGTCCACCCTGACCTGGGGTGGTAGTACCTGTTAGGGCCCTAGTATGAGTTAATAGTTAACCCCCAAACTGGTGTCAAAACGTGTAAAAATAGGTTTTAATACCAGCAGAACATTTTTGTAAAAAATTATTACCAGCAATATTTTTGTAAGAATTAATTATTACCAGTAATACATTATTACTAGCAATAATTTTTTTTTTTAAATATTACCAAAAATAGTTTTTAAAAAAACTACTATTACCAGTAGTAGAAAATCTTGTCGGCATTAAATAACCCATTGAGGTTGATATGCCCTAATAAAAAAACAAACCAAACGAAACATCTAAATTATATAAACACCGGTGATCATATGGTAACCGAAGAATCAAACTGACTGCTCATTACACTAAGTAACACACACACACACACACATATATATACACACACACACACACACACATATATATATATATATATATATATATATATATATATAATTAAAATAAACTTCGTGTGTATATATTCCAAGTTTTCAGCCACTTTCCAAATATGCCCCACGCATGGATCGCGTCCCCAGGACAATAATATCAAGAAGTCACCTGACCTGATTAGTCGATCATGATGAAATTAGAACCTGATATCATGGTAGGGAAGCGACAGTTTTAACCAGTCGTCCAAGCACTGAGTAAAATTAGCTAGCACAAAGTCACAAGTCATCGTGATCGAGGCTTTGAGCGTACTAGCCATGTTCAGATAATATTCTCTCACCCAGGGACTGTAACTAACGTTCGCTCAGCATAGTTACAGTAAAATATCAAAGGTGCACTCCGTGGGTGTTGAACCAACACAAATTTGCCTGCGCAGGCGTCTGCAATAGGGATTAGCTAGCCACCCTAGTAGACAGGCGTACTCGGATAAAAACGGCCAACCACCGTATCCCCTGATGAGTGGACGGAGCAATTGCAGAGTGTAACATTAATCAGTCGGGTTCTAACTTTTACATTTGTATTATATATATATATATATATATATATATATATATATATATATATATATATATATATATATT
This sequence comes from Acanthosepion lycidas, assembly GCA_963932145.1. NCBI lineage: Eukaryota > Metazoa > Mollusca > Cephalopoda > Sepiida > Sepiidae > Acanthosepion > Acanthosepion lycidas. The sequence continues at coordinate 96,756,211 of OZ010592.1, read as the reverse complement.
ACACAACAAAATCCAAAATTATCTCATAAGGTTGGGTATAGATCTATTTCAACCAAGGAGAAGTACGTTAGTCTTATTCATTCCCGGTGTATAGAATATACACCGGGATTGAATAAATCCACCGTACTTCTTGTTAGTTGAAATTTATCAATACACCCCCATATGAGGTAATTTTGGATTTTGTTGTGTAATTTATATGCTCTGTCTTAATAAATACACTGAGGATATTTTTTTTTGTGTGTATCAGTTTTAATATTTGATATTACTAGGTTCCACTTATAGGTTATATGCTAACGGATTTATTACCTGTACTATATATATATATATATATATATATATATATATATATATATATATATATATATAAGTGAACATTGAAGTCAACACTTAGAGGCGACAGGCTGTTTCATGCCTCTAGCATAATCCAGCAGCTCATCAAACTGTCAACACTTGGAATTATAAATGTAGCCTTGTGAAAAGTCAAATAGAATTAGCCAAGTGGGTTATGTAAGCCAAAAGCTTAGATAGGATTAAAAATATATATCAATATTGTGATTTTCTTTCTTCTTTTAATTATAATGTTACTAAGCTTATCAGACGACATGAAAAAAAGAATTTACATAAAATAAATAGACAAAACTTATCTATATTATTTAATGAAACATGCATCAATATATATATATATATATATATATATATATATATATATATATATATATATATATATATATATATATATATATATATATGTATAAGCAAAGGAGAAACAATTCACTACGACGTAAATGTCTGGATAATGCCTCAATCGTAAGGTCATCTACAGTAATTTTGCTCCCTGGCTCTTACATTTCACCATTCCTGGCCGATCTTCTATTATCAGAGTGTTAAATGCCTAATAACAAAAGTGATGTAAAGAAAAAGAAAAAGACTCTAAATGTATTCAGCTAGATCTATAAAAAACAATAAATCCTAAAAAAAACTCTAAAATCCCCAGCACCTATCGTTCGTGCGCATGTGCAGTCGAACATAACAAATTTAGCTTTTCAAAGACGAAATACATCACAAGAAAACTTTTTCCACTTCCGCAATATTTTTCTTGATATATATAAATATATATATTTATCGCATATATATATATATATATATATATATATATATATATATATATATATATATATATATATATATATATATATATATATGTTATGGGATCCACCCTTTTCTGATATAAATGGACTCGTCCTGCTGCCATTAAATAGCCACAGTCAGTCAGAGATAACAGGGAGGAACAGGGTGGAGGAACAGGGTGGAGGAACAGGGTGGAGGAACAGAGTGGAAAGTACATAGACACTGTGATTGAGTTGACGTTAGAAGTCAGTTACAAGGACGCCCGACTCTAAGGAAGTTTACTTCGAGACTGTATATAGCGATCTTTGATTAATACTAACCGGCGTTCCTGGATTTTACTAACAGCATTACCTTTTGTATTTTGTGTAAATACATTTAATTTCTTAGTTTAAATACTTGCGTTTGTCATTTATTGGGGACCGATTTTTCACGCGGATACTCCACAACAACAACTTGGCGAGCGAGGATTCGAAACTCACGCGGATAACCCACAACAACATGACGAACGAGGATTCGAAACTCACACGGAAAGAAAAACTTTTCGTACGCCTAAAAACAAACAACTTGGCGAACACACGCGGAAAACTAATCAACAGAAGAAAAATCCTTTCCTCGTCGTTCAACAACAAATTAGCAACAAACAATTTCGAGGAGTAAAAATACATAAAATTGAGTTATCATTGAAGATTTTAAAAATATGTTGGTAGAACTAATAAGACACCAAAATGAGCAACAATTACAAATGCAGAAATACCAAAATGATCAACAGTTACAGCTACAAGAAAAATGGCAAAAGCAAATATTACAAACGCAAAAGGAAAATCAAGATAGACAAACAGAGCTCCAGGAACTAATATTGAAAGTAGCGGGCAGCAAGCAATTAGATATTGAAAAAGAAGCAACATTTTCGCAAGACGCAGTGTGGAATACCATAGAGATTTTCAAATATTCTCTAGTTGAGGACAAAAATTTTGGAGATTACATCAGAAGACATGAAGACATCATTAACATAGACTGTCAAAATTGGATAGAAGCAAAAACGCTACGCCTATTGCTTAGAAATTTAGGAACTGAAGAATATACAAAGTTCGTGGATTATATCTTGCCAAAAAAGACGAACGAATTAAAATTTGACGTAGCAGTGACATGTCTTAAAGAACTCTTCAGCCCCAAAACATCACTCTTCCATAGGAGGTGGAAATGCCTTAACCTGGTAAAGGGCGATAATGAGGATTATTCCACGTTTGCCGCAATCGTAAATAAACATTGTGACAACTTCAAACTAGCGGAATTAACTCCGGACAATTTCAAATGTCTCATCTTTGTTCAAGGGCTAGTTTCTACAAAAGATAGCGAAATGCGTAGAAGAATGCTTGCAAAATTACAAAATGAACCGGGTCTAACATTACAGCAATTATCGGAAGATTGCCAGAGATGTTTAAGCATAAAGAAAGACGCAATGGACATTGAAGAATCAGCTGTTTTTTTATATACGTAAGTTAAATAAAAGTCTACGTTCTTCACCCTCCCCGGAAAGAAAACTAAAATTTTACGACAATAAAAAAAGATCCTCACCCTCCACTGAAAGAAAAATAAAATTTTATGATAAGAGAAAATTTTACAATAAGAAAAGTACAACTTACAGGACAAATTATGACGGATATTGAAACAAATATAAGCCCCCTCCATCAGCATGTTATCGATGTGGATGATTACATTGGAACAAGGATTGCCGCTTCAGATATAAAAACTGTCATGAATGTGGGAAAAAAGGCCACAAGGCATCCCAATGTAGAAATAGAAAAGATACTAATAGAATAAGATCTACAAGAATGAATAATGATGACAACACCAATGTAAGGAACTATGTAGAAAAGGAAATTTTAAACAAAAAGATTAAATTACAACTGGATTCGAGTTCCGACCTCACGATAATCAACTTACAGACATGGAAAAAACTCAACAGACCTACCATGTTACACACTCAAAAAATTGCCAAGTCCGTTACAGGCAAACGAATAAAATTTGAGAGAGAAATAATAGTGAATGTTAAATTTCACGGCAAAACAAAAAAACTTAAGATATACGTCATGAAAGATACTGAAATTTTAGTAGGTATCGACTGGATGCAGAAATTCAACGTTTGGGACCTACCTATCAACTCGTTTTGCAAAAAGTTAGAGGTTGAACCATCAGATACCATAAAATTGAAGGAAGAATTATATAAGCAATTTCCTGAGGTATTTTCAAGTGGGCTGGGACGATGCAACAAATTTAAGGTCAAAATAGAATTAAAAGAAAACGCCCAACCAATTTTCAGAAAGAAGCGAAATGTACCGTTTGCTACTATAGAAAAAATAGACAAAGAATTGGAGAGACTTGAACAAACTGGGATTTTATCTAAAACAGAGTTTACTGAGTGGGCTGCGCCGGTGGTTTACGTAAAAAAGAAGTCAGGAGAAATTCGCGTATGCGCAGATTTTTCGACGGGATTCAACAAGGTAGTAAAAGACCACCATTACCCACTACCGAGCCCAGAGGAGGTATTTACAAAGCAAAACGGCGGTAAGATATTTTCAAAAATAGATCTTAGTGAGGCTTATCTACAAATCCCAGTACAAGAAGAGAGCACGAAAATCCTTTGCATTAATACGCACAAAGGTTTGTACAAGTTCAACAGACTACCATTCGGAATAAAAGTTGCACCTGCAATTTTTCAAGAAACAATGGACATAATATTAACTCTCCCCAAAAAGGGATCTAAGGAGGGGGGGGTGTTATGGGATCCACCCTTTTCTGATATAAATGGACTCGTCCTGCTGCCATTAAATAGCCACAGTCAGTCAGAGATAACAGGGAGGAACAGTGGAGAGGAACAGGGTGGAGGAACAGGGTGGAAAGTACATAGACACTGTGATTGAGTTGACGTTAGAAGTCAGTTACGAGGACGCCCGACTCTAAGGATGTTTACTTCGAGACTGTATATAGCGATCTTTGATTAATACTAACCGGCGTTCCTGGATTTTACTAACAGCATTACCTTTTGTATTTTGTGTAAATACATTTAATTTCTTAGCTTAAATACTTGCGTTTGTCATTTATTGAAGACCAATTTTTCACGCGGATAACCACAATAATATATATATATATATATATATATATATATATATATACAGTGTGTCCATAAAGTTCGTGTGCCCTTTAAAAAAATTATAACATTATTTGTATTTGCGATAGAAATAATTTGTAAAAAGGATTAGAACGAAGTAAGTCTATATTTCTTAAGGTTTTATTGAAATCTTATTTAAGTTTCCACATGTCCTCCATCATTAGCTATAGAAAGGGTAATATATATATATATATATATATATATATATATATATATATATATATATATATATATATATATATATATATATATATGACTGTCCCATTACTACATGAACGTGCACTCGGAACAAAATTGCGAATGTCGAGTTGCAAGCTGTCAAATCCTAGAAAATAATTTTGAGACCAGATGGATTCTGTCTAGTCTCAAAATTCTTTTCTATCTGCTAAAATAATGAAACTCGTATCTAAATTACTGTTTGAGGCTGATAAATAAGTAACGTCTCCAATCCTATAAAACAATTTTGAGACCAGATAGAATAATGAAACTGGTATAAAAATGAAGGAAATTTATTTCTCTTCAAAATTACGGAGGTTGACTGATAAGGAAGGTCTCAAATCCCGTAAAACATGTTTTAGACATGTCAGAATAATGAAACTGATATCAAAATGAAACATATTTATTTCTCTTCAAAATGTTGGCCGTTGGCACATTCGGTCTTTAATCCTATGAAAACAACTTCTAGCCGAGTTGGAATAAGGCTACTGGTATCAAAATGAAAAGATTCGTCTCTTCAAAAGTACAGTAGTTTCTAAGCGACGTTTTAAACCAAGCTCTCTCAATCACCAGCTCGCCACTTTACCGTCGATTCAGACATCTTACCGACTCAACAATTCAGAAGAGGTCGTTGACCAATGAGGAACGGCGCTGATCTGATACGCCGTTGCCTGCGTCATAGCCGCGTTTTAATCGACGCTTTTGCAAACAGAAGATATGCTGGGCACAATACAATACTTTAAAGAAAGGATAGAACAGGCGCCATATCTTTTTGTGAGAGATAACACCAGTGTAAATGTCAGTATTTGTTATTTGAAGGGAAGCCGTGCGACGCCACTGGCCTTCAGAACGAAGCGGTGATAGAAAGTTCTGGTTAAATACTTATTATCATCATTATTATTATTTTTACTAGAAAGACATGTAACAATTTCACGGTTTTGGTATTTTAATTTTCTGATGAATTGCCGGTAAACCCACTAAACCAGGGGTTCTTAACTTTTGGATGATTCCAGACCCCCAATGGATTGTCCAGTATGGTACCATATCCACTTCACTTGACTGTCGAAATAATTATCACCAATCCTATTATTTGCCAGTATGTCTTCGAAATATTTCAATCACTTGAATTTACTGTACTTTAGATATGGAATTTTTAGGAATAGAACATGAAAAAAAAAACCCATAAGCATTGATAACTTTATTATATTTTTTTACTGAAAGCAAAATAAAGTTATAATTCAGTTTTATTACACAAGAAAAAGGAAGAGAACATAAATGTACAAGTTTTTTAGTACCTCGACTACAATAAAACAGACTTTTTTTTTACTAATCTAGTGAGATATTTGCTGTTGTTTTTGTGCAATCTGTTAAACACAACACGGGGTGGGGGACTACCAGTACACAGAAATCGAGTCCCATACCGCCAGCATTTGGTTCCAAGGGGTATGGATACCCCCAGTTAAGAACCCCTGCACTAAACTATGGCCTGGTGTCACATTCCGTAGCGACGTGGACACACAGATAAATACCATCTTTTCTCCCCCATTTGGCTGAGATCAAAGCGTAGTATCTGTTCTTATCAGTTTAATCTGCTTCTACCTTTCTGTCTTTGATTTTCTCACCGAAATCGAAATGTTTTTCCCCTCTGTCCACGCAATCAATCCATGAGGTATTGACAAGACATAACTGTCGTGCTAATTAATGTAGATAGGGATAAGCCTAATTATAATCAGATTATTATTATTATTTGTGAGAGACAGAAGATAAAAACCAAAAAAGAAAATATTTGCCGTGTCCATTGCGTTTTTCTTTCCGTAAAAACAAATGTTTTCGGATATGCAAATAGCTTATTATCTAATTATGTAGGCGAGAGTATTCTTTTTCTATGTGCCTTCAGAGCGTGGGCGATCATAGCTCTCCACAACTTCCTATCCTCTGTAACTGTTGTATAGGAATAAAGTGTCGTTGCTGACTCCATAGTTTGAATACAGATCACCAGTGAGCAAACAGGGACGATTCCATTATTAAATGAGTAGATCAAGTGATCGTAAAGGGAACATATAAATAGCAATTAGCGTGATGTCTAAGTGACCGCTATTCTATATACTATCAACTATACTATTTCTCTATACGGATCATTATACTAATTACTATTCAGCGATTAGTATTTGAACAAGTATTATTAGTGCGAGTACTATTTGAAGGTGTTACTACTACCAGTATCTTCGTTTACAAAGTCACGTCTACAACGAGAATTTCGGAAGTGATAACGAGAATTCGTTGACCTAACGGAAGTTACAACGAGTGAGCGTCTAACATCACAACTCTTAGTAATGTTTGCCTTTTCACCATCCCTGCTAATCACTGTTCTACCATCCATTTTCACAAGCTGATCTCGTGGGCTACACACTGTTAGCATCTACCCCTCTTAGCTTTCAATATGTCACGTGGGTATCAAATCTTATAAGCACTCTTTCTTCATTAAATTTCAACTTTCTGATTCTATACACAAGCGTCATTTTGCTTTCTTTTTCTTCAATCTTCACCATTGTTCACATGTCCAAACCATGATATTCACAACATCCTTCTGTAGAACCATATTTCTACTGTCATTATCTCTGTTCTCATATTCACGACCTTTCGGCCGTTTTTTCGCATCGGCCTTCTTCAGGTGATTGGATTTTCGAACAGAACCTTTTATTTCTTCTTCCGGGGTAGATTCTTCTAGTCCCACGTACAATTTCTCTCTTCGATATCTCAGTTATCTCCCTTTAACTCAACTAGAAGAAGAATCAGGGCATGTGGAATTAGAGCAATCTACCTCAGTGGACAAAATAAGGAGTCCAGGTCCGCAAGGGCACATGGTTCAGGGGATAAAAGCGTTGGTTAGATCCAGTATCTTGACCCAGAGTGTTGTGAGTTCAATACCTGGAGACCGCAGTGGTAAACAAAAACTTGAGAAAGGAAGATAACCTAGACATCCGGAAGAGGCACAACCCGTAGAACTAGAACAGTCTACATCGGTGGACAAAATAAGGGGTTCAGTTCGAAATTCTAATCACCTGAAGAAGGCCGGAGCGTATAACAGCCGAAACAACATGAATATGATAATAAAGAGACCAACGTCCAAACAACGTAAATAATTATCTCAGAAATTTAGACACGTGTATCTGTTGCCTGAACTTTCTTCTTCATCTGTGAGAAAATGGTCTAGCATTTACTGTCGTATAGGAGGGCTGGTATCATGCAACAGTTCAGTACTCTTTTCTTTGTTTTAAACGAAATGTTTCTCTTTTTTGATACTCTGCTTAGCTTTTGGAAGGCATCTTTCACTATCCCAATGCACCCTTGAGTTACAGTGTTGCAATGTTCGTCATCCGCTAAAACACTTCCCAATTGTTTAACTTTTGTTTGTTTGATTTTGGTATCTCCAATTTGTAATTGGCATTGTATATGTATTATAATTAAAATCTAACTATTATTTGATTTTTGCAAGAACTTTCAAAACAATGTTTTTTTTTTCTTTTTGTTTGTTTGTTTTTTTACCGCTAAAATGACGCTAAATTCCCCATACAAATCTTTGGCTCACCTTCAGACGTAAGAAAAACATATTTAACCAAAATTTAGAACGTGCTAGAAAGCATAGAAAATTTTAATAAAATAATCAAAATATACTTTGGTCTATCACCTTAATAATAACATAAATGTTTTGATGATAAAACAGAATTAACATTACGATGAACTTGACAGAAGAGAAACAAAAAAAAAACTTTAAGTAATTGAAAAAAAAATGGATTCACTTATCAAATTTATACATTGAGAAACCTTTGGAACAAATACCAAAAATTTGTGCTGCAGTAATCAATTTTAAAGGAGGATATTTTGATGACAGCAAAATTTCATCATAAATTTTTTTTTTCTTTTTGTCATAATAAAATTTCCAACAAACGAATCATGTCTCAATTGTTGTTTATGTGCAAATGATTTACTCTTATTTAAAGTACAAAACAACGATTTTGTGGTCCAATTTGAAAAATTACCAGATGCGTTTGAATTGTAGAATATATATATATATATATATATATATATATATATATATATATATATATATATATATATATATATATGTGTATATATATATATATATATATCTCATTGTGAATCTAATCGAGTTTCATAGGATTTACAGATAAAATTATATATATATATATATATATATATATATATATATATATATATATATATATATGAACGCTATTTTCATATTGTTAACTGAAAATAACGTCAGTAATTGTCACATATGGAGAATATTGTCATTATATCTGTGCTGATGTATTCAACCATTTTCTTTTGATTTTATGAATCTGTTGTGTACATTTGTTTGTGAGAGCAGTAATTTTGTTAAGAAAGGTGAAATGGGGAAAAAACCTGGGTGTAGATAAATATTTGGGTAATATTCTATGGCGGCACTCTGTAAAATTTTCCTTCTGAGTGAGTTATTTTTTTTTTTTATGAGTGTAACATTTTTAAAATCAAACAAATGGTTGAATTTATTTTTATGTATGTATTTCTTAACAAAATTACTGCTGGATTTGAGGAATTATTTACATTTCATCACCACCAATCAGACCTCTAACTACCACCAGTCATCACGGGCATGTCCTCCCCTTGAGAAGGCACTGTGGCATGAGAGAATATTGGGCCTCAAACTCACTTCCAACCTCAAGTGGAACATTTATATAGGATCTATCGCTAAAGATGTAGATAAAATGATCAGCCCTCTGCACCGCTGCAGTAAGTATCTGACTCCACCTGCTATCCCCTACCCTTACAAGAGCCAGATCAGGCCAAAAATCGGGTACGCTTATGTATGTAGGAGTTGCCCAGACTTCCCTCCCCAGCCTTGATAGTGTTCAGAAATGTCTGCTAGACCTTGTGGGAGCCAAATTATTCTTCACCCTTCAACCTCTCTCCTACAGGCTTTATGTGGCAAAACCTCTCGCTGCTACTTCAACGAAAAGTTCTCGGACGAACTACATTACCTAGTCCCGCCGGGGCAAACCTTCTCACGCCAAGCCCCTTACATAGTAGAAAACCACCCACATTCCGACCTTCGGCTTCTAGCGCGAACCACTTCGCACTAGAACCGACTCCCAACGTGATGTTTCCCTGATCAATACAATCTTAACCTGTCCAAGGCTAGGGTTAACCGTTTTCTTTCATATCTATACACACAAATGACCTCCTAACGTAACCTTCTACCTTCAGTGCCTCCGAGCCTTGTAAAGTGTGTACCACGCTGTAGAAAAAGAAGATAAATAAATGTTCAAGTGACTTATCTGGTAGACCGGCTCATGAAAATGCTGATCAGTAAAAGATGCTGCTTGATAAAAGGTTTT